>JABSTQ010007587.1:0-36102 GCA_013358835.2 Ixodes persulcatus
GCGGACACCTCGCGTTTCAACGTCAGGTGAGCGACAGTGGGCAGTCCTTCGCCTCGTTTCCTCGAAGAAAGTCAAGCCTCTGGAAGTTCGCTTACCCCATCGCCGCAGGTTCGAAACGTGGAAGATAAAACGCGGGGGAACCAATTTTGAGTCCAATGCTTACTTGCTGGTGCCCCAGCGTTGTGCGTTGAGCTGGCACATGGCACGGCACGACCTGGATTCGACCGCCATATTTGCCCGATAGTGGCGTCCCCTATAAGTTGCTGGAGTCGCGAATAGAGCGATAAACTGGTATCCCGTTCAACAGGCAAAAGTGACCCCCACTTGGCTGCCGCTATGTTGTAAAATTTTGACCGCTAGACACGTGACCGTACCCAAATCCTGAGGCTTTTACGCAAAACTGAGCCGAGATTTGTATTGCGATCGCTAAAAAAAAAAAAAAAAAAAAACATGCTAAACTATTTTTTTCGATACTGTTAGCCGCAGAGATCAAGATCCAGCTCCGATAAAAAGCCAAAATGCAGCACCGCGGCTGACTGCATTTAGCGGAGGCATTACGAAGCTGCCCGAGTTTTTGTCGTAAAAGCACATTTTGGATTTAAAAAGAAAGAAACACAACTTATCTCGTCGGTAGTGTTATTAAAGATCAAAGGGAAGGGCAATTATTTGTGCGCGTACTTCGTTAAAATCTAGACGTAAAACTATAAGGTCACGTGTCCAGTGCTCAAAAATGTGCAACATGGCGGCGGCCAATTGGAGCAAAGTAACGTTGAATTGGCGGTCACTTTCAGCTGCCAGTTTATCGCTCTAAGGCCTTCTACCTCGTTGGCTGAACCCAACTCATCAAAACCGCCACCGGCTCCGCGGTAACTCTATGTAATTCCTGTCTCATTGAGATGCCCTACATTTTTCGCCCAGCGTAGTCACTCTGGACCACGGAACATTTATTTATAAGAACGGCGAGGGCTTTCAGTTTTAATGTTTGTGTACAAGCGATTTGACAAGCTTCCCGAAAGAGCAGCCAAAAAAAAAAAAAAAAAAAAAGTTGCAGTGCCCACAGTAGCCTAGAAACGGGGGAGACGACACTTTTTCCCGTTTTTTCCATAGAGTCCCACGCATTAGCTGGTGTCAAGTGATGGCTGCCGGTGGTGCCCTCCTTGGTGCCACTCAACCCCAGCAAGACAAGCCTTGATTCGCCGATTCAGCCTACTACAACAATAGAGATCAGTGGCGCGGAACGGGCCGACGTTGACAAATACCGGATGGATGGGTGATGAGCGGCTATGCCCTCTGTAACGGGCGGCAGCTTGCGCCACCTAGCCTAGACCGGGCAGAGCGCCTGTCCAAGCTGCGTGCCTTGCGAGGCAAGGAAGGTGACGTCACGAAGCGAGCTTCCAAAAACGCTCACCAGGGGGTAGCGTACAATATTTATATTTTGATTTAATAAATTTTGCACACGATCTCGCTCAAGACAACGTAACTTCTAATTGGTGCGCCATAAATGCCACTCTACGACAAACAATTTTCACCCAAAATATCGGTTTAATATTAGAAAGAAATTAATTCAACATTTTAAAATATCCAGGAGGCGCTTGCTGAAGGTCGATACAAAACACCTACATCAATTCACCTTGATCTTAGACCAAACATTTTCAATATCTGGAGCGCCATCTATGCACGCACACACACAATACACGAACAAATTTTGGGCAACACTAAGTTATCACTTCTCTGTTTTACAGTTTTACAGTGGCCGTGGTAAATCGACAGGGGCATAAACAGAAAAGAACGGGTGCGCATTGCGGAAAACTTGAGAAACTATACGTGCGCTTTTTACCACGATCATACGAAGGAACTGCGACCTAGATGACTAGTGAAATCCAACCCGTCGATATCTGCCTGGTTTGTATCTGTGAGTGACGGTTTCGTTATGGTTTAATGCTGTCGTATGAGTCGGGTCCAGGCGCATTAGTATCCGCACTGTCGTTCTTTTATAAAGCAGCTGCGCGATCGCCTGTGTAAGACCGGCGTCCCGGCAACGTTGCGCGAAAAATCTCCGAAAAGAGCGAAAGGCCGCACGCTGCGAGATGCGCTGCTGGCGGTGATAATAACGCACGCTCGATACACTAAGGGTGATACGTGTGTGTGTGTGTGTGTGTGTGCGTGTGTGTGTGTGTGTGTGTGTGTGCGTGTGTGTGTGCGTGTGTGTGTGTGTGTGTGTGTGTGTGTGTGTGTGTGTGTGTGTGTGTGTGTGTGTGCGTGTGTGTGTGCGTGTGTGTCTGTGTGCGTGTGTGTGTGCGTGCGTGTGTGTGTGTGTGCGCTTGTGTGCGTGCGTGCGTGTGCGTGTGTGTGCGCGTGCGTGCGTGTGTGTGTGTGTGTGCGCGCGTGCGTGCGTGCGTGCGTGCGTGCGTGCGTGCGTGCGTGCGTGCGTGCGTGCATGCATGCATGCGTGCGTGCGTGCGTGCGCGCGCGCGCGCGCGCGCATCGGGAAACAATGTCACCGCATTCGTACTTCAACGCTGCGCTTTATTTTTACTTTATATCGAAAGAAAGGCTGACGTTCCATTTTACAGATAGCGGGCTCGGGCTACGCAATCGATAAAATATACGGAGAAAATAAATAGAGAGAAAAAAAAAAGACATTGCGATCGATAGCCATACCGTATAGTAGAACCAAACTTAAAATATCGTGTTTTAAAAAAAGAAAAAAAAAAGATTTAGCTTTTTAGAGCGATAAAACCGCTGAACATTAAAAGTGGAAACAAATTAGCAGCCGGAAGAAATTAATATAGAGTTACAATAGCAAGATAAAGCGAAGAAAAGCGGAGCAAAAAGAAAAAAAAGTACTTATACAATCAAAAATAGAAAAAATAATATTCCTGCTTGCTTACGAAGAGAAAAAAAAAAGAAGAAAAAAAAAGAGGCACCTCGAATGTTTTATACGGATAAAGGGAGGTCCAAGTTGCATATTCCACTAACTTCCGCAAGAAGCGAAGGTAGGTAGGCGAGCTGGTAAGTAAGCATCATATTGGAAACCCACGGAGAAATAGATAAACGGACAAGTACTAGCTGAATTATAGCTTTTGTGTCAACCGTCGTTCGATCTGGCGATGCAACGATTTTTGTACTTTGCGCAAATACCGCTTAGAACGGATCCCTGACGTTAATGACCCATGAAACACGCGTTCGTTTTTCACCCCACGCAATAGAAGTCCCAGTAAAAAATTGAAGAAAAACGAGCAGCTTTCGCCCCCCCAGAACAAGCGGTCACGTGATCTGGAGTCTATTATATGCCGCCAATGTTGATCATAGCCGACGCGATGGGGTTGGCAAAGCACAGGACACGCGCTGAGTTCCAGACATTGTTATGGCTCGGCTATTTTCGTCGTTGCAGCGATTGGACACGGGCCACTACCCGAATGCTGCTCGAGCTAGTAATTATTACGAGCCCAAATCGAGTGCACACGCAATGCCCGGGTCCATTCTATGAACCGCATTCAAATATCGTCATTGGGATGTACTGCGATCCCCACGTTACGTCATCAAATTTTGCAAAGGAGAGATTGAATGAAAATGATCGGCTTTTGTCCTTGAAATTACACCGCAACAAAGGAGTTTCTTGTCCAGTCCATACTAAGGTGAGACGAAGTATAGTGCCAGTAAGCTCGTGCAAAGTGAAAAACATTCCAATTGAATATCGTTGCACCGCTCCTTTAACTTCCATAACAACCGTACGAAGGAAGCGATAAAGAGAAGCGAACGGAATAAGCGGGAGAAAGCGAAGTTATTGCTGCGAGCAGAACAGCCTCAGCAGAAGCCAATAGCACTGCGTCCTTCATAACCTTCACAGTGCAAGGGAAAGTCGCAATAGCCGCTTTCTTAGTAGATGTCACTGCGCTCTTCGGCTCGAACCTCCTCAAGGAATTTCACGCAGAGCATCCCGACGGGCCCCGGCTGTCAGTGTGCCAGTGACTTATTTCTCGCCAATAGATTGCCGCCTTCCATGTCGCTGAACTGCCCGATGCAATCTACGACGAGAGCTATTTTTGCCAAGAGGACACGGGAAACCGCAGTTTTTTTTTTTTTTTTTTTTTTATAGTTCTGCATTGTGAAGTGTGAATCGCTGCTCTAACCTCCGTGGCAGATTTTACCCCGCTTTTACCACTCCTGCAAGTTGCGGCCCCCCCCCCCCTTTTCTTTTTTTTTTTTCATCAACTACTTCATACAGTAAAGGCTGGTTCACACTGCCCCATTTTCTTACGTTAAGTTACGTTAGGAAATATTACGTTGAAGTCACCGGGACCTCTGTGCTTCATATTAAGCGAGGGTATACCAGTGCAAGGAGAAAGCATGACAAGCGACATTCGAGACACGAATGTTTCGGTGAATTATACGTAACGTAACTTAAGAAAATGGGGTAGTGTGAATGAGCCTTTATTCAACCTTACCGTTGACCATCAACGATTAGGACATACTATCAAACGACATTGTTACCACAACGGACACGTAACTTTGCTGCCTCTGTAACCACTTTCATTTTTGCTTTAGTCGACTAATTCCATCTACTGTCTTAAAATTGCGTACGAAAATATTCGGTTGAAAAAAAAAAAAAAAATACCGCTCCCTCGGTAATGCCTGTAAGGGCCTTCAAGGATAATAAATGATGATCATGATGATGGTGGTGGTGATGAAGTGTTCGCGGACCCGCAGCATGCCCGGAATTTCGGTGATTGGCCTGATCTTCGAAAACTCGACCTTTGATCTTGCTTTGCCGGCGCGGTCAATCATTTATTTATGGGATACTTCGAAGTCACTCGCAATCGAGGGAACCATTTTTTTTTTTTTTTACTCAGAAAGAGAAGATTTTATTTTGTCTTCTTTGCGACAAAATAGTGAAACTGTTTCTAAAGATACATATTTTTAACCCGAGCGTTTCAGTTTGCTAGATGAATAAGAATATATAATTCGAGAAAGCATACAAACCTTCTTCTCGTTCTCATTTAAGTAAAGCAATATTTGAAAGTATCGCGCAGTCAAAGGGCCGTACAATTTGGAAACTAATTGTAAGGAAAAGAAAAGCTGCTCCAACGCGTCATCATCTCTCAAACTAGATCGGACCGACGAGGATTTTCGAAACCCGGGAGTCATATTCCGGGTAAAAACGCCGCGGAATATGAGCCGACCTAAAGTCTTCCCGAGCCAACTGGGCAGACCCGGCTGGAAGGGAGGAAGCAGACAGAAACGCAGCCCAACAAAGGGAGGGGGGGCCGGGGTAACTACTTGTTTATGTTTGTTTTCACAAGATTATCATACTAACCCGTACTTACCACCAACGAATTTTCACTCCACCACTCCACCACCTGCATTTTACCGTGCATTCGTCCCTAAAGCGCCTGTCATTGGGGAATTGTAGTAGACCGTTTCCGCAGCCCGCTAAGCACCCGGATAGCGCTCCGTAATCCGCCACAAGACCTTGAACTATGCAGATAAGGCTGGCGGCGCGCATGCGTAGCTGCGGCGTTTTCTTCACGGATACCGTAGCGGAGGATAAAAACAGTCTACTACAATTCCCTAATAGGGAATTGTAGTAGACTTTTTAACGATAAGTCCCTAAATCCTCTTTTTAGAATGGAAACACCTTCCGGCTTCTACAGAGGGTATTCACCGGATACGATATTTGAGGGCGATGTTCAGAGGGCATGCTCAGAGCGAACTCACATTCATAGGCTGCCCTTGGTGGTGCGGATGGCACGTTGCAGAAGAATTGTGGAAGCAACCCGTCATCACGCGCTCAGCAGTCGCGCACACAGCTATAGCTGCCAGTGCTATGGTATCCATCGTAATGATTAATTGTTTATAACACCCTTCAATAAAGGGTGTTATGCAGCGCGAGACAGTAATTTACAGGGAGCTTAAAACAGTGAAGAGCATTCGCTGTTTTCCGTGAAAGAAGCGTAAAATTATTGATTGTTCCCTTCTATAACGCCGATGGCTCAGAGAGTAGATCGAGAGATAAATTGGTGTCCAGTCGACAAACCGTAGGGTCATCTTGGTGTGACTAAACGTAGGTAAACACAGCTAGGTGACAGGCTAGGCGACAGGACATTATGAATGGCATTAAAAAGGCACTATAACACCCACCATTTTTTTTTTATATTTTTTTGCTAGGCGATTTATTATGGTGTCAGGAGATTACCCAATCAATATTTTGCTACAACAGTCACAAATATTTTAAATAAAAAAGAAATTTAAGAAACTCAACTGCTCGAAACCGAAAAGAGAGCACGTGGAAGCTCATGGCAGGAAATCACGTGACCACACTCGACCGCGTTTTTTTTTTTTTTTTCTTCTTCTCCGCTTTTTTGACGTGTGAAGTAGACGAAACCAACAAAGTTGCGCGTACCGTTTGTCGTGCGATTGTTCCGCGCTTACATCCCTTCAGTTCGATGATCTGCGCTTGAAGATCGATTGGCCGACCAGGAACGACAGGCCCGTCACTACGCTGCTCCGTCGTGCGCTGCCATCGCGTCGTCCAGCCCGCGGTACGTCGCCATATTGAGAATGACGAGTACATGTACATACTTCCTCCGAGATGTGCAACATGTTTTTTTTTTTTTTTTTGTGTGTGTTTTTTCTTCGATCAACGTATTTGCAGTTTATTTGGAGGTCACACGAATGGGGTTCGTATTATTTTCTATTTTTAATATCGAATATGTGTTCTAGGTGACCCACGACTTTAAATATATTTGGCACACATAGTTTGAACGCTACGTGACCATGGAAAAGAGAGCGCAACTGAAACCGGCCAATTCTCGGCCGGACTGTTTTCGGGCGGAAAGAAAACGAATTAGGCGGGTGCCCAGACATCAGCACCTAAGGCTCGCCATAATAAAGTTTATTCCTCCTCCTCGAGCCGCAAATTGTGTTTGGGTAGTTGGGCTCTTCATGTTCAAAGGAAACCCTCGCCGACAGTAAATAGCCCGTTAGTGTCCCTTTAATATCGGACTCGCCACACGTAATATGTCATAACTCCGCGATGATGATGAGACCAATTCACCATAGCAAACAATTTGGGTACCCTAAAAAAAAAAAAAGAAAAAAAGGAAGGCGGTTAAAGGTTGAGAATGTCTTTATTCGCATGTGCACGTTTCCACTGTTTGCCAAAATCACAGTTCACACGTGCTACATCACAGTCCAGCCAACGCTCGCTCGCAATAGACTACTTCCATAAATCCGTCACCGCGCGCGCGTTGCGTTCTGGGAACCTGTGGGCCAGGAACGGAGCGCGTATGGATGCATGCTTACCACTGACACCCACAATACATAGCGTGGCATATTACGCCGCGATGAGGCACTTCGAGTTTTGGAATAGAAGTCTATCGCGGTCAGCCAGAAAGTGCGAAGTGCATAACTCACAAACACAGCAATGAACGCGCCCTCGTATACGCTTTTATGGAAAGGTGTATGCGGAGAGCAAGTCGTCTGCTTCTTGCTCAAGGATCGCGGTGACGTCAGAAAGACGCCGAGCTCTGATTGGCTTTGATTGGAAGGATAGTGGGTAGACCTCGAAGAAAGCTGCCTCGAGGTCTACCCACTATTTTTTTTTTTTTTTTTTCAATCAGCCAATAAAGGCCCGTTCACACATTTGCGTTCAGAGCGACCACTATGCTTACGAACGAATGCAACCGCTGTGACTTCAACGACAATTGTACGCGACGTGTACACACACATGGAACCACATGCAACCAAACGAATCAACAGCCAATGAGAAACGAGCTTCAGCTCTTGCTCCTAGCCAATAGTAAGCAGCCCAGCTACGCTTACAAATATGGCGGACCCGCGCGAGGTCCACCGTCCTCACCGGAGCAGCCAGAGGTTTCGGCTACGGCGTACAGTCACGAAGATCTGCTTTGCGCCTACAATAGCTGTGTAAAGGCTGGTTCAAACATCTGAAACGAACCCGTTATCCACGACTGGGTCCGGACTCCGCACGAGTAGGTGGATCTTCCCTTCTAGTACGTGCTGGGTTATCATAACGACACACGACGAAAATTCACAGTCAAGGATAGCGCTTTTACGCGGAACGATGAGCTTCCACCACGCCGTCCACGTCGACGATCACCACCGACGCCATTTGCATATAGAAGGAGCCCGGCACGACCGGCATGCAACGCGCGCGACCGAGCTCTCCTCGACCTGTGATTGGTCTGTCGCTCCCGTCGTTCCCGAATGTAACGAAAAAGTTCAACCCGGCTCAACTCCTTGCGTTGCGAACGAACACGAACGAAACGACCGTTTGGCGCTTCGTTGCTATGGTAACTCGTCGTTCCCAACCGGTTGCATTCGTTCGTAAGCGTAGTGGTCGCTCCGAACGCAACTGTGTGAACGGGCCTTTAGAGCTCGGCGTTCTGACGTCATCGCAACCCCTCTGCAAGAAGCAGACGAACTTGCGCTCCGTACAGGCACACAAAGTAGCCGCAAGGCGTGGCATGCCGCGCGGGGCTGCAACACAGTGGAAAGTGTATTCCGTTACTGCTGCGAGCGAGCTTACGATGAGCTTATACGACGCTTCCCTAACGTGCATCCCACAGCACGTGGAGTAGATTGTAGTCCTCGGGAGGTGGGGCTCGTTGTGAGCACGCGCTCTGGACACAAATATGGCGTCCAGTGAAGGCCTGGTCTACAGACGAGTGTGCCCTGTGGGCGCTGCGCGTGCGCACCAAACAAATCCCGGAGGAGGTGAAACGTCTGCCTGTATTATTACATTGAGTGCCCAACTGCTCGATCGGGGTTAGGACGGTTTAAGGGCCGCATTTGCGAGACTAGCTGCGAAGAGGTAAGCGTTGGTCGTCTACAATCGGCTCTTGCTTTCCTCCTCGCTACGCAAAGAAGGCGGAGCATGCGCACTTGCGACCAATCTCATTGCAAACGCTCCCCGAGATTTCCACGGTGATGCAGCCTCGCACTGCTCCACGTCTCTTGCGTCTCCTTTGTTCGCGCTTTTGTGCCGAGCTTCAGCAGCGTCCGAGCACGGCGCGAGCTACGCTATCCTTCACACCGCAGAAAAGCTGACGCCGATTATAGGCCTTTTCGAAAATTGCTTCCGGCTGAACACGTGTTTTCATTATGGGTTCCGTGGTTTGGGCTGGATAAACGCAGCTGCTTTGGAAGCAACTGCCTCCTGTGTGTTCATTCCTTCCGTGGTTTTCTTTCGTCCCCCCCCCCCTTTTTTTTTTTTTTTTTTTGGGGGGGGGGGGGTGGTAAAGTTGTTAGCTTGTCTTGAGCGACTCCTAGAATTCACGCCGTCGCCTGTCCAATGCTCCTGTAATTTTCGATTCACTCAATTCACACTACATATAACGCTGTGTCGCGTTCAAATAACCAAATAATGGTATATTATCTTTTTATTTTAATTTTTGTAATATGCAGCGATGGAAGCGGCGTGTGACATTTCCTAGCAGGTTCTTTAGCAGGTAAAATATTGGTTTGGAGCAGCCACTGATGCTTTTGGAGCATGCAGGTGCCAACATATGTTAGCACATCGCTTGAAAATTAAAAAAAAAAAAAAGTTATTGCAACCCTAAATTAGTTTATGTACGATAATGATTGAGGGTTCCTCTTTGATAGTGGAGCATTTGTTTATTACCTACTATGATAAGAGCAGCTAGGGCGCAAAAGGAACACAGAACCTTCTTTCTAGAAATAAGGCTCTGTGTTCTTGAAACTTTGAAATATGAAACTGAATTTGTGCATAGTTCACGTGACATCAATTTCCCCGCTAAATATAGCGGAAAATGCACGGACGAACAAACAATTGGAACTTCGTTAAAAAAAAATTTTTATGCTTCAAAAATGGTTAAAAAAATGAATCATGGCGCAATACTTCCGTTGGGATAAAGCCTGGTAGTGTATTTAGCCTGTAAATATAATTTTCGTAAAATGCCAGCAAGAACCAGCATATCCGCCACCACGTCTATCAATAAAAACGCGTCATCCAAGTTTCATGCACCCACTAAACACAATACTAATATCATAAACTGCAAAACACTACCGCCCACACATACTATGAAAGCCTATACACTTGTGCTTTAAAGGTGACACCGCTCTTTAGCGGCCAAGTCAAACTTCTCATTTTTTTCTTTTTGTTCTAAATTCGACATTAATCATATTAAGACAAAAAAAAATTAACTGTAGCAATAAAAAAAAAAAAGATTAGGGTGAGTGAATGTTTATACAGCCCAGAACTTAGTCTACCTCAACGGGCGACATGTCTCCCAGCTGTAGATGAGAAATTTAGCCAGTGCTGTACAACCGCTAACCTGGGGTCTTTAACGTGCATCACGCAGTAGTGAAACACGACCGCACGCCGAACTGTAATAATCCTGAGCATACTTTCTGTGCCTATCGCGCAAACCCAGGTTAGCCGCTACTCCTAGCACTCAGGTGCAAAGCGGTGAAGCTAGACGCGCGCACGCCGGTGAGAGGCGATGAAGGTTGACGTGTGTACGCGTGTGTGCGTGCGTGTCGTCCGTTTTTGGATGAATGGGTGCACGCATACGCATGCATCCACTGATCTCAATGACAATTGCTGGATCGCGCTTCCCGCTTCCGCAAGTGGAAGCCACCGGACGCAACCTGGCTGGGATATGATTTGCGGTTTTGCTGCGGTTTTCCAGCCTGCTGTAAACACGCTGGAAACCCGCGGCAACGCGCTTCGTCATTCGCCGAAGAAGTTTTTTTAAGACTCTGTGTACCGTTGTGAACACGTGGAAAATTTTTACGAAAGCGCAGTGTCACAGGAAAAAGGCACAACTCGTCGAAAGTAAGTTTCGCCGGTCTGGCGGCGTGTTCAAAGCTTCCTTGGCACGCCGAAGTGCCGTGTCTCTGTGCCTTCGCACGCACTGGCATGCACTGATCTCGAACATTTAGTTCGAGATCAGTGCATGCATCCATCCCTTCAAAGCGGGCGGTGACTTGCGCCACCTAGCGAGTGTTTTTTTTTTTTTTTTAATATTACGGTATTTTTAATTAATATACGAAACAGTAAGGTTAAGCTCTTTAATAGTAATACTTTTTCAGTGCCCTAATGCATCACCTTTTGGTAAGGGCACCAGCCAGACCTTGGATCTAGCCAGACCGACGGCGTGACTCAGTACCCTGCCGTCACCTTCCACAGAAACGGAGCAGCGCCTTTCACAAGGTGAACTTAACCATTCGGAATCTCACGGTAAATTTACCACTAAAATACAGTCTCAATTAAAATCCCCACTCGCTACGTGTAGGCGCCAACCCGATAATTCAAAATTTTCATATCGTCCGGAGGTGTCACCGTGCAACGCGATGCCGCACGCTCCGCGCATCAATCAATCATTTCCTTTATTTTTCCCCGGCGAGAAGGAACTCTCCTTTGGGAGGTCCAAAGGTACAAAAGGCGAAACAAAGTCGTCTGACAGGGTACCAATGGCCTGCATCGCAGAGACGAACAAAGCATTCCCACACTGTTCTCGTGAACGAGTACTGCTGCCGTTCACGTGCTTTTTACAGAGGCCGCAAAGATAACAACAAAAATTAGAACGCGCCCGACCAGCCCGACGAGGGCAGACGAGATAAAGGTGCAACGAGAGCGTCTGCGCGCGCATACAAGATCAATGTCCTCAGACGTCGCGACATATCTTGCGAAGTGACGGACGCCGTCGTGATCGTGACGTTGACCTCTTCTTGTTACGTTATTTATCTCTTGTCTTTTTTTGGCACGCCGAAGTGGTCCATGTACTGGTATGTGACCCCCAAATATGAGAGAAGCGTCGAGATGATGCAAGCGATCGGAATCGCATCTTGTATCGATCTCGAACTAAATGTCAAACTGCCGTGAAAAAAACGAAAAATCGTAGCGGTACAACTTTCGAGGCTTCACCGGGAAGACCTCGTCATCGCAGGTTCAATGTCGGACCCGAAAATAATCTCCCCGGCCGCGAGCTTATTAGGTCCAAGTTCTGTCAAATTGGCTCCAGCATTTCTTTTTTGTTGATCGCGAGACACGAGATCGGTGCCGCAGTAAGCCTAAGAAAAAGCCGGTTCGGTGGTCGCGTCGGCCCTCAAAAGTTTGTCGGCTTACCTCGCACGGGAAATGGCTTGGGTCCCTTGGCAGTTCGAGGCTTTAGCATGCCACAGACGACGAAGCTCTCTGGACGAAATCACGGGCACGACGCTGGCGACTTTACAACGCCGAAGGTAAACGAGTCGGGACGGTCGAAGTACGCGTCCAATGAATGAAACGAATGAAACGCACTTTCCTCTAACCGGAGCAACATCTGCCGGATACCTGAGGCACTAACGCTATTGCGAAATTCTTCTGTGGAGATGGAGAAAAAAGCAAAAACGTAAACTTTGAAGAAAAAAAAAGTTGCAACAAGATAATACACTTTTACGCTATTAGTGCGTCAAAAACTTTTAAAATAGATAATAAAAAGTGTCTATTCCGTCAAACAGAAAAGCAACCACGCGCGCAAAGGCATTAGAATTTGGAGCGCATTGAAGTTTCCAGCTTTAAGCGAAGTGACAAATGTTCTTCTAATAACACACAAAAAAAGGCATGTGGATAACACATTTACTTTTGCTGGAAAACCTGAAAAATATTTATCTCATGTTGCCACATTACTGGCAGCGACGGCTAGATGGCGCAAGCCGTTACCTGATTAAATGGGTTCAGCTCTATTTATTTATTTTTCTTGCATACTCTAGCACGAAACAGATACTTGAGTGTTAGCCCACAATCCTTCACGAATCCGACAATAGCCAATCCCAAAGTTCCTCCATTATTTTTTTTTCCTCTGCCAGAAAGTTTATTGTGCGGCCATCGGTGTGAAGTGTGTCTCGCGATGTGTGGCGTTTCCTGCGCGCCTAGGGCGCAGTTTCGAGCGGATAACGCATCGTAGAATGTCCGACGGCCGCATCTCGGGCTGGACCCGATGAAAATCGACATGTCGCAACCTCGTACGTGTCGCCAGCCGCCCGAACTCAGGGGATCCGTTCACCTGACCGCCGAGGAGAACGAAACGCTCGCGTCCGCCGTCTGCGACCGCAAGTGGGAGGTTTGTCGAACCTTTTTTTGCTTCTTTCCGTCTCCTGCCTTATCAAACCTGACTTCACGCGCTGCCTTTGTGATTCGATGGAACTTGACAGACCTTGGACGTTCGTTCAAACAGAGGGGTGGTAGTTGCGTCCGCTTTGATTGCCAAGCAGCTGGTGTATCAGTCACCGCGGTTAGTCATCTCGAGTTGCTAAAGGGCTGCGAATGCTTAAAAAGAACTTCGGAAAACTTATTTACTGCCTCCGTCGGTGACACTTTGCGGATGCTCAAATAAAAGGGGTTATCGGCACGAGTTTTCTTTTTTTGTGCCCGTGGGCTCTCGAGCAGGGCACGGAACACTTTTTCATATTAAGTTATCGCTAACGTGGCTACGGCGAATCGGGCGTTCCAATTAATACATTTCAGAATCGATGTCAACTCCTTGTAGCTGGGAGGAGGGGATAAGTGAGCAGTAATAAAAGAAAAGGAAAAAAAAAATCAAGTCCAAATAAATGGCGAATGAAACAAGAAAAAAAAAAAAAGGAAAACGCGTCGTCCAAGTGGGTCGCAAATCAGTCGCAGCCGCCACTACCGCCGCGGCAGTTGAGGGACAGGTAGCTGCGTTAAAATAAAAAAAAAAAGAAAAGAAAACAGGGTTTAAAAGGACGTCTGTCTTAGCGCGTTGGTGCGAAACGAACATCCGTTAGAACGTTGTCGCTTACTCGCTGTTTCTTTTTTGTTTGTTTTCCCAAACGGTGCGGCTCTTGTTGACGATCGCGTTCAAAACAAACACGGAATTCGGATCGCTTCAGATACGGGTCCATTTCGTCGTAACATCCACCGTCTGCTTCGGTTGTTGTCTGCTAACTCAATGTAGCGTCTTCGAAAAAAGAATCCTTCGACCTCGCGTTGTTCAATTAGCTGAGCGCATCCCTACTGACTAAAGTCGCTCCTTTTTTTCTTAATGTTTATGTTTTATTAAAAACTTGGGTCGGCACGTCTCTTTTCCCAACGTGCGACTGTGCGACGTAAGATTTTTCCGACCCATACTTGTTTGTGAGAAGCTTTCGATTCGTCGGTGACCTCTGCGGGCGGCGCGACGCTCTGAAGACCGCGTGACCTTCGCTGGAATTCAAAAAGTTCTTTCGCTTCTATTAGCAGGAAATGTAAAAGAGCTCACGGCGCTCAAGGTCACTCTAAAGTCGCCGCGTGTGCGGCCTGATTTCGGCGGCGAGGCGCGCGCGAGTTCTGCGGCGTTTGGAAGCATACGGGGCTGAAGCTGCAGTTGCGCCGCTCGTACATTGTACACGATGACAGCATTACACGCGATCAGGCCTCGAGCACCTTCGAATTGCTTCGTGCGTATGCGCGCTTAGAACGTGTCTGCAGGCAGTTGATCAGCGTGACAGGACTGTTATACAAAGAAGCAACATGCCTCGGACAGTCTCGGCAGGCTGTCTTTCGTACCAAGTATTACCAGTGTAACCTCGGCTTATGAGTGATTCAGCCCCCGCAAAATTCGCGTTTCTGCGAATGGTCCACTCCCCCAAGGATTCCGCCCTGTCGTCCCGCAACTCGTTTTCAAAAAAAAAAAAAAAATAGTGTTGTGTGTATGTTTATACAGCCTAGTACTTGGTCTGCCTCAATGGGTGACGAGTCTCCCAGCTGTAGGATGAGGAATTGAGCCAGTGCAGCACAACCGCTAGCCTGGGGTCTTTAACGTGCATCACGCAGTAGTGTTACACGACCACACGCCGGTACGATGCTCATCCAGATCGAAACGGGCAGGGGTGGGGATTGAACAACTCGTTTTCATTGTGTCATTGCTAGCGTCTCCCAAGCACGATCAACTCTTATAGTGATCCAGAGCAGGGGCGGATTTAGAGGGGGGGTCCGGATGTCCTGACCCCCCTCTTGATTTCTGCATGTGTAAAATTTAGGGCGTGAAACGAGGGAGAGGGGGAGGGGGTTCCTAAACAAATGGTGCGCTGACCAACACCTGACCCCCCCCTCAGAAAATTCCTGCATCCGCCCCTGATCCAGAGTGCATTCTCTCACTGGAAACCAGTACAGTGTTCAACGTTGTAGGATTGAGGGCCGATCGCACTGTAGACCTTTTCAATGTTTACAAAATCACAGTCCAGCTTGCGATCTTCACAGCCCAGCAAGTCCGTGTTCGTCGCCTCGGAAAGCATGCGCCATATGCACGAACACTCAAGATGGTGCCGACGTTTGCCGAGGCATTGCGTAGCTTCTGCGGTGCTGCAGCCCCACGCCGCTGCTTAACCGCGTGGCTTCGTCTTGCATCTCACTCGCGAGCACTCTGGTGCGAAGGAGATGCCAAACGAAGCCACGTGCTCACGCGAGTAGCTTTGATGGCGATTTCTTCTTTGTGTGAAACGCAGTATGGGTGATGTCACCTTTTTCTGGCGCGGATTCACGGGAAAAATATGAAGAAACAACTGGAAAGAAAACATTGTTGTAACGCAGCCGATGCCAAAGCCACACTCACGTTACTCATAGATTATACGAAAGACTCGCTGCAGACGTAAGGACAAAATTACCTGCGGGAACACCTCGAGCATGTTCGAAGCCTGTTTGTAAGTATGTGCTTCAAGCGTGTCTGCAGAAAATTTTTTGTATAACCATCTTACAAGGAAGAAACTTACCTCAAGCAGTGTGTGCCGACTGCTTTTTGTACAATGTATTAGCAGTATTGTGTATTCAATACTGCTAATACATTGTATTCAAGAACCCCAAAGGGGTTCTTGAATTGGAAAAAAGCTGAAAGCTTTCATATAGGCATTTTAAAAACGTTGTATCTTAAGTTTTCTTTTAATCTTATTAGTAAGAGCGTCGTAGTCACCAATTCAAATTTCGACGTAGCCCCGCCTGTTGCGGCACGCCAAGTGTGAGAGCGTAGGGAAGAACCAGCAGAACTGACGTCGTCATCGGGGATGCCGACGGTGACGTCGTGATGCTTTGGACGGACAACAGACAGCAGAGAGGCTCACGGCATGCCCTGCGGCAATCGCTGCACATATTTTTCAATATGAATGCAGTTTACCTTTACTTCTGCCCAAGTTAAACATAGTAATTAAATTTATGGGACAAGAAGCAATGCGGAGGGCAAGTTCGTCTGCTTCTCGCGCAGGGGGTACCGGTGACGTCAGAACGCCGTGCCCTGATTGGCTGATCGCGGCCCCCCTATCTGAGCGTCGTCTGCTCCATTGCAACGTCGTCTGCGTCTGTCTTACCTTTCCTGCGACTTTCGGAAGTGCAGAGGCCAGATTCACAAAACCATGTTACGCCGAAAGAGTGCGTAAGACAAAACGTGAGAACAAATTCGTATTCACGAAACGAAAATATCGTAAGTTTTGCGCAGGTTACGACGGAATCCTACGACGATCAACTCAGCATGGCCGACAGCGTCGCTCAGTTACTTGGTCGCGACGACCAACGGACGTTTATTTTTGTACGTGCTTTTCTCATGCGTCATGACTACAAGCAGCAAGAAAAAAAGTAAAAAGTACTTGAAATAAACCACGACGAACAAGAACGCTGGATCCACAAACACCCGGGAAATGCTCCAACGGCCACGATTCCACTGACCCCGTCCAAGCGAGCTCGGCAGATAGGCCTAGCAGCGGCGCAGCGGTGCTCCGACGGTCCTTGGCCAAGACCGTCTGCCCACGACCGGCTGGCGTGCTGAATTGAATATGCCCGCGCGACCCCTGTGAACCCTTCCCGTATTATACTTTGATCGCTGACCTCAATTTTAGATTAAGAGGTCAATCTCTTCCTCTCGTCATCTCCTTGTTTTCCGAGCGGTGACTCTCGCCGGTGAAAAAGCGGCGAATCTCCGACAGACGCAGGAAAGGTAAAGCAGCCATCGCTTTGACTAGCAGACTGCGCCAACCCGCCGACGCCGTTAAAGAGTGAGGAGTCTCGCCGCACACGAAAGGAGGGAAAATGTATTTGGAAGGGAACTTGCGGACACTCTCGGTTCTTAGCAGACAAACCTCGGCGCCTCGGGACACCTCGCCAGCGAGTCTCTTGACTTCCCTCCTTGATGCGCGTCTGCTAGTTGTTCGACAAAAACAACGTACCGCTCGAGTTATTTCGTCTCCCCTCTCTGAAAGGCGATGTCGAGCTCGCTCGTAAAGACCTGTACTTCCGAAAGTCGCAGGAAAGGCAAGACAGACGCAGACGACGTTGCGAGCAGACGACGTTGCAAAGGAGCAGACGACGCTCAGATAGGGGGGTCGCGATCAGCCAATCAGGGCTCGGCGTTCTGACGTCACCGCTACCTCCTTTCTCATGCGCAGAAGACGAAAATGAGCCCACTTGCGAGGCGTATAGAAGTCTGTTCCTATATCAGATTTCTTGAAAAGTGCTTCAGCTTATTTTTGAGACACTCTTTCAAGTGCTTTGGAGAGAAAAAAAACGCAAGTGTTGTGACCAACGAGGTAGGGGGGCTTAGATCGATGAACGGTTACCCCATTCACCAGGCAAAAGTGACCCCCCCCTCACCCTTTTGATCACTTGACACGTGACTTTACCAAATCCGGAGGCTTTTACTCAAAACTGAGCCAAGATTTGTGTAGATTGCTGTAAAAAACATGATAAACTATTTTCAATACTGTTAGCAGAGATCAGTGTTTAGCTCCAATAAAAACCCAAAATACAGCACCGCGGCTGACGGCATCTAGCGGAGCTGCCCGCATTTTTGTCGTAAAAAGCACATTTTGGACTTAAAATGAACGAAACATAACTTATCTCGTCGGTACTGTTATTAAAGACCAATAAGCAATTACTTGTGCGCGGTACTTCGTTAAAATCTAGGAACCTACACCCACAAAATTGTTGTATTATAAATGCTCCCTCTAAAGACACCTTTGTGAAAAGTTTAATTGCACTCAGGATATTGGATTCTTTATATGGATTTTTTTTTCCTGCCCAAACAGCACTCCGAAACACCCTGTAGAGGCTGCAGACGATTGTTGCCCTGACTGTTCATGAAATCATGGACTTGCGGTTGTGCTGCAGGTATTGGCTCTGGGCATTGCCGAAGTGTACCGGTCTGGACCGCCCCCTCGGCATGACCGGTGGTGCAGGTTCTGCTGCGGAGTGGTCTGCTTCATCAAGGACAACGCCGCACGCGCTTTCTTCATCAGGGTCTTCGACTTTGACGTGAGTCCACGCTACAACGTTCGTACGGCTGTTTCGTGCAAACGGCCGGCGTCCTTCCCGCAGCAGGAAGCACGTGAAAGACTCGCGCGGTCCGATTTCGGTCACTGCAAGAGCGAGGTCTAATTTGCCTCTATCGGAATGAGTGAAGATGGCGTCTGTATGTGGTTCGTCCACTAACAGGAGCGACGAACGCGGTTCGCCTGTTATGGAGCGCCCTTCACGGACAGAAATGAATAGAGAAAAACACCGTACGTCATCTATTATCATACAGAAAATAAAATTGGTTGTCTGCTACGAACAGGGCGCCGTGGTAAAGTGAGATCGGACGCGGGCTGAAATTGTGAGCCACTGACAACCTATGCTTCGTTTGCTAATCTCAAGTTGTTCTGCTGTTGTACATAAGCTGACATCTACCGAAGGAGTAGCAAAGACAAGCGCACGAGAGGCCGCGAGAACTCTCTCGCTATTTGTAAGTCGTTCAGACGTTCTCGCCAAAATATTGCCCGGTTGTGTACTCGCAAAGGGGCCCAAAATGCCTTCTAGTTCTTGGTTGATTACGCGCAAGCTGTGGCGCCACATTCAATCGCACTGATGCCCGCTGCGATCCTGGTGGGGGGCACAGTGGCAGAGACAGGTACGGTAGGCGCTTGTTCTGGTGCAGGTGGCTCTATAGCTGGGCAGTCCACGGTAGATTCGGCAGCCAGGAGTTCAGACGCCTCAACAATGGTGACACTCACATTCAATCTTTGTTTTTTTCACGAAACTTGTACAACCAATCGCCAGTGTTGCAACATCCGACAGCGCTACACGCGGGCATAATTTGTCGCCATTTCGTTATCCTCTTCGGTGCATGGGCAGTACAAGACGTTGAGCACGCCGGTCGAAGAGGCATTCCCGACGCTATACACCAACTTGTGTTTAGAAACAAACCGGAGCACCCCTAGCGGCATGCGGTCAACGCCGCGCATGCGCGATGGGGTGTGGGCAAGAAGGGCCGCATCAACGAGTGCCTGCGCTTTTTTTCACGTTGTAGTATATTTTATTTATTTTATTTTGTATTTATTTTACGATACTACTACCCCGGTACAGGGGCATTGTGGGAGAGGGTTACAAAATGTATAAATTAATACGTTTCGACGTGATGATGCAAGCCGCTTGCTATGTAGTGGCCAGCCAATGCAGGAATTATTCGATTAAATTTGAATTAGGGATGCTGGAGTGAAGGTTATTTTAATCGGATATACTAGTTTAAAAATGCAAAACAAGTTTTTAAAGCAATTTATGCGAGTTTGGATATTGCTTAAATATCTTGGGTGTGAAGCTCTAGGGTTAGTTCTCGTAGAAAAGCTAAATATGTTGTCTGTGTTGATATGAAGACTCCCCATAATGATCTGAAAGAAGGTTTTTAACCTGTCAATTCTCGCACAATGGGAAAGTGGAGTCAGGTCTGTTCATTCTATTAATGATGTTGGCGAATCGTACCGTCCATATTTATTAAAAAAAATAAACCTCGGCTCCTTTCTTTGCACCATTTCCAATTTATTTATATCAATGGCTGTGTAGGGGTCCCAGACAATGCATGCATATTCCAGTGTGGGCCCAATTAAGGTTTTATATGCTAGTAATTTAACTTCAGGGGTTGCGAATTTGAGTGATCATTTTAGTTGCCAAAGTTTGTTTGTAGTTTTTGAACTATCAGAGTCGATGTGGGAGTTCCAGGCCAAGTTATTCGTAATGGTGACTCCCAAATACTTGTACTCTGAGACTCTGCTAAGCGTGTGTGTCCGTCTACGCTTTAACTGAAAAGGTAAAGGGATTTCTTTAGTGTTATGGGCATTGTTACACACTTGGAGGGGTTAAAATTCACCTGCCAGATGCTGCACCAGCTGGCGACCTCAGGGAGACACATGTTTATGCTGGTCATCAGGGTAATCAATGATACTATATAGAACACAATCATCAGCAAATTGTTTGATGTTTATATCGATACCTGAACATAGGTCATTGATAAACAGTACAAACAATAACAGTGAAAGGCAAGAACCTTGCGGTACACCAGATGTCACAATGTATCTATTCGAAGCAGAACCACCAAAAGAAACAAATTGCAGCCTGTTTTTCTGGAATGTGTGCAGCCAATTTATGATTTTCTCATTTTTTAACATAGTAGTATAACGCTTTTGCAACAGTTTACCATGCGAGACAACATCAAAAGCCTTGGCCAAATGTAGAAATATAACATCCACCTGTTTGTTTTTATTGAGTGCGGAAGCAAAATTATGAACTGTAAGTAAAAGTTGTGTCGTTGTCGAATAGCCCTTTCTAATTCCGTATTGGTGCGGTTTTAGCATTTGATGCTGTTCTAAAAAGCTAGTGATGTGTTTCCCAATTATATGTTAGTTTTTTACAACATTAGATGGTATTGAAAAAGGATGATAGTTTGACAAATCTGTTTCTTTCCCCTTTTTGTGAATCGGCTGTATTTTAGCTATTCCCCAATTACTTAGTAAGTCTGTATTTGAGAAAGTCTTTTTCAAAAATTACGCAAAATTTTTTGCTATCTATGGTGCAGAACTGCTTCAAGAATTCATTGCGTAGCATGTCGGGTCCCTGGGATTTCTCTCAATCCAATATGATTAATAAATTGAGAATACCTTCTGATATCAAAGATCGCTCAGGGGAGCATCATGATTACAGTGAAAAAAACTAGTAGCCTCACCATTATCGACGTAAAAAACAAGCAAAGTACCTATTAAAACCTGCTGCTATCCTGAGTAAGGGTACCATCGGTGGAATAACCATTTAGGGAAGCACGTTTTGGCAAAATGTGATGCCAAAACTTTCCAGGTGGCGTTTTTATGAAGTTGTTGAGAGTTGTATTATGGTACTGAAATTTAGCATGCTTAATTTTACCTTTGTGGTCCATGACAAGATGGTTGATGGTGTGAGACGGTTGGTTTGAGTGTGCCCATTTGCAAACTTTCCTTAATCTATTAGTTTTTCTGCCTAATTGTATGATTTCTCGAGTGATCCAAGGGCTCGTTTTGCCTGGTTTTATAATCCTTTTAGTAACGAAATGGTTAATACACTCATCTACAATAACCTTGAATTTACCCCAAACCGTGTTGAGATTTGTATTTGGGCCACAGGAGAGCTAGACAAACCCCTCGTAATTTTCTCCTAGAACATCAAGGATAGAGTTCTCATCTGCTTTGTCAAAATCAAATATGTTTTGTTTACTTTCCGGTTTTTACTGGACTAGTTTGAATGGAAGCATAAGAAGTATGCTTTTGTGATCGTTCAGCCCTTCTTCGCTAGAAACCCCAGAGGAATTCGAAATTCCATGGCTTACAAAAATTTAATCAAGGATTGATTCCGATACCTCTTGAATTCTCGTTGGTGATAAAATGAGCTGATCTAGGTCAAACATAAATGCAATATCTATTAAACACTCGAAGCTTTCACAGTGCGGTGATCTCGCCGACAGGCATTTCCTATCTATATGGGGAAGACTGATATCTCCGGCAAGAATAATCTTGTCGTTAGCGCGTACATAGCTCAGCTTATAGCTTTTCACATCTTCCAAGAAGGAAATGTGACTGTCGGGAGAACTGTGGAACTGGTGTCACATGTTGGTCGAGCAGTCTAATGTGGTTATAGCAGAAGCGTCGCAGATGTAGACAGAGTCGCCAGTGATCAACTTATCGTACCATAGTTATATTGGTTCGTCTGCTCTTTACCGAAAGCTAGAAGTCTTCTTCGAACATAACGAACATCAAATGGAAAATCCTCGCTGACAGATATACCGCTATTTTTTAGCTTATAGACCAACGATAAGACAGCTGCTTTCTGTGTGGAGAAACACGCGATATGGGGAGCTTTTTATCTGAACACAAATGGCCAAGGTGATGGTCTCTCAATTTCAGATGACTGAATTTCCACTCCTAGTTTATCGAGGCAAAGTTTCCGTACATGTTCCTCTTATTCTGCCCAAGTTTCTGTTCCTCTTAATCTGCCCAAGTTTCTTTTTTATTTTTGTTGATTCCGAAAAACGGAAGATTTGATCTACGCGATCGAGCCTCTGCGTCTATGTATCTTATCTTCAGACGGGATATTTCATTCTGCAAAGTACAAACTTTTCCGCCGATTTCATTCTGGAAAGTAGAAATTTGCTCTTTGATATTGATTTCTAGTCCGCAAGTTGTGCTTTCTAGTTTTAGAACACGCTGGCTCTCGGCTTTTGATTAATTGTTTGTGTTTTTCTTGTAGCTCTTTTATTGCACCCAGAATCGTGTCCTGTTCGGTCTGGAGATTTTGCACGGTGGCGTATACTTTCACCAAAAGATTGCCCTCTTGTGCCGTGTGTAGGTCCGGGTTAGTCTTAATGTCGCCCAAGAGTAGCAATGGAGCAGCATTCCAGCACTCCTCAACAATTTTGCGACTCTTCCGAGGGCACGGCAGGACGATCAAACACCTAAAATCACTTTCGAAACAATATAGGTCAGGTTGAGGACTAACCTGTACGAACAAGAGCGAGGGTGTAGCCACATTGTTTCTTGCCACGTTGCCGTGCCCTCTGCAGACTGCTGTGCCATGGCAGTCCTTAAATAGCGCTTCATTGGTTGTTGCAATCGACGGTGGCTGGAAGAAGGACCAATTCCAGCCGTCTCGTGTCACTCCTGGATCCTTGCCGGTTTGCGCTGGCTTCGTTGGTACGATCGGTGATTAGTCGACGAAAAGCCTCGGCAGCATCTGTACGAACAACAGCGAGGGTGTAGCCACATTGTCTCTTGCCGTGTTGCTGTGCCCTCTTGTTGATTAAATTTCGCTACTTTAATGGTCCGAGCGAAATTAACGAGGCTTGTTACACCGCAAAACTTAGCGTAAATAATGTGACATGCGGCGATTCATTCTGCGTAAACGCCGCAAATTGTATGTTAATGCCCGATTCACATGATGAGATTCCGCTCGCTATTTTCAGTCGCGACAAAACTCGGGCTGCAAAAGCGTGAACAGTAGCCGCATTGCTCGACGCTGATACTGAAAATGGCAAGCATAGTCGGTCCAAGTGAATCGGGTATAATATGTCAGTGATGGCCACTCGTAACAATGATCAGCACCTCCTTGTATCTACTATTTGCACGGAGCCTACTTACCCCCAGCAACCTTCAAGCTTAAGTCTTGGGGCCGCCGTTGTGAGCAGACAACAGTTTGATCGATCAGACGGCCGTTTGAACGTGAAGACGCACTGGACGTGGTCCGCGGGTGGTTTGGATAACTTGACGGTTTTCCCACGTTCATCTTGGAACAAAACAATTAAATCTGGCGACCACAAGTATCCGCGAATTCAACCCAAAGTGCTTTCCACACCAGCAATCGTGGTCCGACGGTGTCTGGTTTTCCCTTTTTACAGCACCTATCCACGTTCTCTGACGAAACGAGCAGGCAGAAAACGGATAAAAATTGATCTTCACACTTTTCCCAGCTCTCTTAGTACAGTCCTAGGCAGGTTTCAGTCTGGTTTTTTTCCAAAACAACGCAGTAATGCCCGTCCCCACATGGCGACTTACGCCCACACATTTAGACCGGAATTGCGCCCAAAGCGCCACCACTGCGGCGTGACGTAACAGAGTTCGGTTGGTGTATATCCTAGTTTAGCAGTCATATTAGACTGCCTAAATTTCTCGTCTTTTTGTTTGCTTCTTTTTTTTTTTAATTTTGGGCCATAGCGGTTAACGAGCGTAGACATTTATAGACTGTTCTGTTTCGTCGAAACTGGTGCGTCGAGGATTGGCTGCGATTGTTTCCCCGCGTTGACTGGACGTGACTGGTGCACAAACCTCTCACCTCAAGTGCTTTGCCTTGCAGAGAAGCGAGTTTGCCTGGGAGCAGGAGCTGTTCCTCGAGTTCTCGTACAATGCCCAGCTTCCTTACTTCCACACCTTTGAGGCCGACGTGAGTGCCACCTTTTCTTTGGCTGCCCTCGCCTTTGGCAAGGTTTGGGTTTGCTGCCTTTCTGCAACACTTTTAGTGGTGAATTGCGGATCGGGACAGTGGTGTTCTTTGGTACAGTGGGGGGATAGGGGCTCGTTGTGCGACATTTGAAATTTTGCTGTTCATGTATATTTTAGGTCAAGGATCTGTAAGATAAGTGTATTTATGTATCTATTGAGGCCTAAAAAGTGAGAACCCATTGGTTCCTGGAAGAAGTATTAAACATAGATTTCATGAACCAACGTTGAGGTACAAGGGAGTGCAGCAGTTTCTGTAAACTGCCCTGCGAACTACGTGAAGGAGAATCGGGACACCAATTTTCTAACTTCTTTGGCAACTTCACTCAAAGTTTATTCTCTTAACAGACATCTCATAGGTGTTCTTCGCTGTAAGTGTCCCAAATGCTTTCAAAAGCAGATTCACTAAAGTAAAAGGACACCCATTTTTATTAGGGGGGGACACCACCTTAAAATTGCAATTTTTTTTTAGAAAAAAACAATGTTTCCTATTTTTGTGTATTGTGGTTCTGCAACTAATAGTGTATACTCCTGCAAATTTTTATTGCAATATCTGAAGTATTTACGGAGAAATAAAACATTTTCGGTCAGCTAACTGTGCCAAATCGCGCGTTTTTGAAATGTGAAACTTCTGTTTCCTATTTTCAAACTGCTGTAGCTTTGCACCGGTATGTCCTAGAATGATGATCATACTCTCGTTGGAAAGAGCATTTCTTCGCAGTTTCAGTACATTAAATCTCTTTGCTAGAGAGTAAACTGTGTTCGTACAAGAACACCATAGAAGTCCAGCTTTCACGTAGAAGAGGCTATGCATATGGCCAAGAATCAAAAAGCCCACCCTGATTGAACACAAAACTAACTAAAACCAGCATTCATTTATAGAACCTCACGTAAGTTTGTCTGCTTTGTATTTCGATGATGCTTGCCCGCCCATACTTGCTGATGTTAATTCGTGTAGTATTGCAAGCATACCCAATTCCTCACTCATTTCACAATCAATGTCCAGATGCCGACAACAAAATGACACTCAAAGGAAGCGTGTTAAGCTCGGAGTCACTCAGCAAAGCCATGCTGGAGATTGGGTGTAAGCAGAAGGCACCATCTACGCTCTTGGTGCCTTTTAGTTGCCACCACCACCAGTAAAAGCAAATGTAGTAGTGTGGAAACTTTAAACAGGATTTTCCCAGTTTCACTTTTTTGCAGCAACTTTCGTTTTAGGAAATCTATCATTTCAATGGATCGCTGAATGTATTCTTGTTTCTGAACTGAAATTTAATGAAGAAGAGGGCTAGATATTTATTTTTCTATTTAAATAAAGTTCTTATTGCCAAAAAGTAGAGTTTTGATGAGGAGAAAATGCCCCATTATGTGTAATGCTTTTCAAATTGACATTTTGCATAGAGAAAAACACGGATTTTAAGATAAAAAATAGATAGCCACCATATGTTCTAGTTAAGGCTGAAGCTTAGAAATGCTCAATATTCTTCAGCAATTTTATACGATAGATTTCCCTGTCAAGTGAGGCAACTTACATCAATAGCTGTGTACTTTCCCCTGTAGCTTATCGGAAAATAGTTCTACAGAGATGAAATTTCATAGAGAGCATTTAGGCAACGAGATGAACAGACCCTCCAAATTTCATCAATATTGAGCTACTGGTTCAAAAGTCGACGCTTGAAGGCGGTGAAGGCCGGACGGTTAGTTCCGGCACTGAAAAGAGAATGCCTGCAGCAAATTTTCTTTCTTAGTTGAGATGCTCACAGGCTGGTTAAGAAGTAATTTAGGAAAGTACCGCAAAAGAAAAGCAGTCTTTGTTGTTGTTTCTCTGGTATTTTAAGGTTTTTGAGATGCAAAGACAGACTGCTGTTTTCGCCTCCAAATTTCGTGGAGCATTTTTATGAGGGACAAAAACATCTAGGGGAATGTGTGTTTTTCTTCCATGGACAAACGTTTGTCATCTGGAAACCGAAGGTCCCCATGTAGCGAACCGTTTTTACATGCAAACGTTTTCAATCCCTGGTTCGTCAAAGTGCTCAGTTTTGAGAGCTCTTGAGTCGGATGTCTTTTCCCGTGTACATCGTTTGCTCCTCCACGTTGCCCGCAGGACTGTCAGGCTGGTCTCAACTTTGCCTTCGACGAAGAGGCGACCGCTTTCAAAAGGGCGGTCGAAGAGAAACTGCGCAGCCGGCAGAGAAAGCGGGAAGGTAAATACCTGCATGCGACAGCAGCGTGTCAGCAGCTGTTCCATTTACCTTAGTCGCCTGCCAGCCCATACTTTTTATTTATGCCCGCGTTCCTGTCGAGTTTATGCCAGTGAGAAGCGACGCTTTGTTTGCTGTTCGCTGCTTCTTCGGTGCATGCTGAAAATAAAGCATAAGCCGAGAAGAACTTGTTCCTTAAACGCAAAGAATCTTTACTGGATCGAGGAACACCTTGAATCGCAAAGTTGTGGGCGACCTGGTGGTTAAATAATATTGCTGTACTTTTTAGTACTATGCTTTATATTGCGCATTTATTAGTTGTTTTTACCTCGAGAACCGTAGTAAAAAATGCTTGGTTCCTCGTAGAGCATACTAATTTCTCTGTGTGCTGAATTAAGGTATCCATTAATTAATTAACATACTGGGATGTCCGGTATATTGCTGGACGTTTAGCAGACAATGCATGCAAATCGGTGAGAGGGTGCCAGGGTGGAGATGACTGTAAATAAAATTTGGCAACTGCGTTTGAGAAATCGTCTTCGTCCTATCATGTCGAATAAGATCAGTTATTTGTTATTTCGTCAAAACATGCACATTCTGATGTAAGGTGCATCGTTTTCTTCCTCAAACAACGGCATTGTATGAACTATGCACGAACCTTCCTTTTCCTTGAGTGGACAAGTGCGAGAAGATGCAGTGACAAAGAGACGGTATTCAAAGCACCTGATGTGAGAAATGGCTCCTCCTCCCTTTCCCCTTCAGAGCAGTTCTCTCTTTCCCAATCTCCTGTCTGCCTCCCGCCAAACAAAAAGCTCGTCTTACAAAAGCGAAGGTGCACGTCGCTTCGCGTGGTACGGAAGTAGGAGGGCTAGTGGGTCACCTTTTTTGTTTGGAGGGAATCGTACCTCGGAGCTTGCCGGGTTCGTAGAGATTTCAAGGCTGTAGCTCTGAAACGACCGAGCAAAATGTGTCTTTCCTGATGAGAGATCAGGTCAGAGTTTCTTTCATCTCATTGGTTTATTTTTGCGATCCACGTTGCGCAGAGAAAAGAAGAAACCAGGTGGCCCGGAGCGGAGGATCGGTGCCAAAGCACGACCCCCAGATTCCAATGGGCCCGAGTGAGTTTATTCATTTGTTTGTTGATTGGATTAATTGACTGATTTGAATGCCAATCGAATGATTAATTGAGGGGGAAGTTACAATACAGTAGCGCTACCAAACTTAAGAAAACTTTTTTCGAGTAGAACCAAAAAAAAGGTGTTTTTTTTTTTTTGCTTTGTTTTTGGCTTGTTCCCAACAAATCAGTTGGAAAGAATCTAAAGGAATGAAATTAGTGATATACGTAGCGGAGAGTGCCTTCGATACTTCCACGTCCAGCCTCTTTGCTTCGGTGTTGATAGTGTACACACTACAACACTGTCAAGGAAAAGGGGCAATTTCTGTTTTTCTTTTACAATTGAAGGGCTGTTATAACATTACCGGTATGGTGGACAATTGTCCCTGATAGTGCTAACCTAAATTGTAAAATTTGATGCCCATGTCATTTTGAAGTAAAATGTGAAAGTACCCACGCCGTGTTTGCACTAACAGCGTGACACAGTGCACATACTGTTCAATTGTGTTTCCCTCTTCACGTGCTATACACTAGTAATTTTCGTTTTTGTTGAGCATGTCTAAGGTGTTGTGCCGATTTCTCAAAGTGTCATACTTCTTCTATACTTGTAGTTTATTTGATGTTTTAACTTTCTATTATGCAGTTATGCAATGTTTTTTTTCCAAAGTTGCGAAGCATAAATAAATAGTATTTGTAATTGTTTTTGTGCCAAATTTGGCTGATGAATGCCCTGGCTGAACTTGTAAGAGTAAAGGAGTTTTGCAGATTGTTGGAACCAGGCACTTTTTCTAACTTACTTAGTGCTTGTCTTGTGTGCACTTCTACTTTGTCCCTGTTTTTTTGCATGTTGTTTGCCATTTGTCTAACTTACTGCCTGATGCATTCACCTATTTCTTTCTTTTACGCTTCAGTCAGCTAATTTTTGGCATATTTGGATCTCTTTGACGTTACACCGTACGTGTTAATATAGTTCAGACTGAAAATGCAGATATCGCCAGAAAAAAAGACTACAGTGTTAATATAGTTCAGACTGAAAATGCAGATATCGCCAGAAAAAAGGTTCATGTTGCCCAAATTAATTGGCCGATTTGTGGATAGATGTGAGAGTTGTGATACTCGTATGTGCATTTAGGATGACTTCTTTAGTTTATCAAATTGTGCATGCTTCAAGCACAAAAAGGCATAGTTGTTTTTTTCTTCAGTGCAGCGATGCCTTTTTGGCGGACAAATTTAATTCATATTTTATAAGTGCGGGTTCGTCACTGCAACCACGTGGGTCAAAGGATAGCCTAGACAAGTATATTTCATCTGCAGTCAAAGACTCTATTTTCCTGTCCCCAACTGCTGAACAAGAAATATACCTACCTTTAAATCTGTAAATATAAATACGGCAGCCGGAGCAGATGATATCAAGGCCATACCAGTCATAGCTGTCGCTGATCTTTTGTGTTCTCCTCTGCAGCATATGTGTAATATTGCATTAGCAACTGGTACTTTTCCAGATGGCACGAAAATTGCGAGAGTTGCTGTTTTGCACAAAGGAGGTTCTTTTGACAGTATTAATAACTATAGGCCCATATCCATACTTCCTTTGTTTTCAAAAGTATTAGAACATCCGATAAAAGAATGCCTCAGTAAGTTTTTGAATGATAGAGATGTTTTTGTAATGCAGCAATACGGTTTTCAAGAAAAAAAAAAGTCAACAGAAATGGCGCTACTTAATATCAAAGAAAAATTAATCAATAATTTTGAAAATAAACTATTTACCGCTGGAATATTTCTAGACTTCAGAAAAGTGTTCGATTCCATTAAACATGATATATTGTTTTATAAACTACCGTTTTATGGAATTCTAGGTGTTGCCTTAGATTTGGTACGTAGTTACTTATCTTGTCGGTCACAATGCGCGTGTTTTAATGGATACCGGTCCAAGCCAGAACAAATTTCGCATGGGGTTCCACAGGGGTCTATTTTAGGTCCTCTGTTTTTTATTATTTATATTAATGATATTGTACGTATACCAAACACTCCTGAAATAGTTTTGTATGCCGACGATACAAGCTTATTTTTTTTCTGGTCCATCTTTAAGGGATCTAGAAGTTACTGCTAACACGTGGCTCAGCGAGTTATCGGTTTGGCTTGACTCTAATCAACTTCAGTTAAATGTTACGAAAACAAAATATGTAATTTTTAAACCACGAAGTAAACCTGACGATCGTGAAATTCTTTTAAAATTCCGAGACACTGTGATCGAGCGTGTCAACGTTTATAAATATTTAGGATTTCTTTTTGAAGAAAATCTAAGCTGGACTCCTCATATAAATAAAATGCATGCAAGCATCTCAAGATCTATTGGTATTTTATACAAAATTAGATTGCTGGTTCCATGCTGGTTAAAACGTCAGTTGTACTATTCTTTAGAGTACTCTCATCTCCATTACTGTTTATTAGTTTGGGGTTCAACAACTAAAACAAATATTGATAGGTTGTTTCTTTTGCAAAAAAAAGCGATACCTTGTATAGGAAACCTTCAGCATACTGATCACACAGCGCAGATATTTTTTAAATACAGTTTTCTTACCATTAGTGAGCTATTCCTTCTTAAACTTTCAATGTATATCTATAGCGAAATAATCAGTGACCCCACCCGTTTTTTTGACGCACTTCTTCCTAGTAATACACGATACAATCTTCGACACGGCTCCTATAGAATACCTTGGTCTAGGACAAATTATGGACATCACCAATTAGCATACTTAATAGCTGATTTCTTAAATAAACATCCCGCTGTTAGAGAAATAATCTCGGATCGTGTATCCAAACACAGCTTTAAAATTAGTATAAAGCGGTACCTTCTGTCGTGTCACGTTGAGTAAATACTTTTAGATTGTATTTTCATTGCGTATGAGTTGTATCAGGTACCTGTTTCATTTATTTCCAAAGTGTTAAGTGCACTAACGATTGTATAAGCTCTGTACAAAATATGCTGCGTTGATTGTTGTTGATGTGTTATTGTACCTTGCTGTACTTCTTTGATTTTTATTGTATTTGTTTTTGCCCGCTGAGCAGTGTAAACGGGTGATAGGGCCACGTCAGGCAGAGTTAATCTGCCTTTTGCCCTGTTACCCTAGACCTAGTGTCTAAATAAAACCAATTCAATTCAATTCTGCAACAACCATACCCTGGAAGAACTACTTCGCTCAGCGCATGAACTCTGTGAAAACTTGGTTTGTCTCCCGAGGAGACAAATAAAGTACCCGAAAGTTTGTTTAACGGTCAATTGTACCATCGTGTTCTAAATGACTCGTGGGATGCCGGAAGTAGTAAAGGGGGCTAGAGCTTCTCACACAGCATGTTAAGATCACACGTATGACCAGGGTTGCGTAGCACACAACGTTGGCTACGTTATTGACGCTCGTTTCGCTTCACATATCGAAAAAAGAAACTTGGCACTAAGATACCAAAATTTGTCGCAGCATGTGTGGTCACAGCAGTAGACACTTTGGCGGCTCTTGGGCTTGTAATTCTGTTGTCAGTCAGCACATAAATATTTCGGGACTTCTAGGCTGCTTTCCTTACTTCGTAAGACAGTCCTTAAGGACCGTTCACACACTCACGTTCACTTAAGAGCAAGTTCTCACGTTATCTTACATTGAGCGAACACACTGGCATGCTGGCGCCATCAAGGAAGCGACCCTGTAGCTACTTTTCACCAGAGCGAAGGTTCTGCGGTATTTTTTAGATCAAATGTACATACTATTTACGAGAAATGGATGATCGTCAAAGGATATTAGAAAAAAAAAAAGAAATAAGAAATGATGCGTGAAAAAAAAAAAAGGGAATCTATAGAATGTGTGAGCGTTTTACCCGATGGATGGCGCCAGCGTGTTTTCTCGCTGTAGAGATTACGAGCGGTTTTAAGACCCGCAGTTGTAAGCAGTTGCAGCCAGCCTTTACTGCTCGAAATCTGCGCTATACTTGTGCAATTCTTTGCGCACTTCAAACGTGTCAAAGCTGCTCTTCTGTCCAGTTCGGTTGCTGACATCTTGCCACGCGCAGGTACCAACGGGATTTCGAGCGTAAGCAAGAAGCAGTCGTCGGGCGGCAAGAAGTCCAAGAAGCAGAAGGAACGGAAGTACACCAAGGCAGACATCAGCTGTCCCACCGACTTCGTGTAAGTATCAACAATGAAGCTGCTTCGCTCCTTTTCCTACGCCTCCGCTCGAGCTGCAGGGGGGTAAAGACGGGAGCAGACCGCGGCAAATCGTAAGCGTTGACGTGGGTGGCCCGAAGAAAACAAATGACAGAGAGCCACAAAACAGCGGATGATAGGTTAGGCGTGTTTGTTTTATTGCGAGGGGTCGAAGTTGTACGAGTGCTCTTCAGCTTTGTTTCATTTTTATGCAAAGCAACTGCTGGTTTTCTGGCGCAAAATAAAGCTAGAAAAACGCTAGATAACACTTTGTGAGTGATGTTTTCCCGCTTCTTGGTGTACAACGAAGCTGGCGCCAGCAACACAATCCCATTGGGAACACCGACGTCCTGTCTACGCCACATGTTTCTAAGCAGCCGAAATGCGCGGGACCTTTTCCCTCTCGATTATTGTACCAACTCTATGGCTCGAGCAATTGGAGCTTTCGGCCGTAGAAGCAGCTTCCTTTCTGGCTAACTTTTCTTCGAGACCCCCGCTCGCCATGGGGACACGACGCTAGACCTTTTACTCCGCTTAACTCCCACAAACACGAAGAAAGGCGACGCGGCCTTAATTGTTGGCGGTTCACTTTAGTCGATGAAGATATACAAAACTTCTAAAGCGACGAGTGCTCTTTCATTTCTGATGACGAGTCGTACTATGCGTAAACTTTATTTAAAATAGACACTTTGCACAAAAATTAAAGGGTGCATTCTTTCGTCCCACGGATGTTGTTTGCTGCTCTCCATTTTCCTCGATGTTTCCAACGGTAGCACGCAGCGAAGAACTACCGAACGGACGCGTCGGATGGCCAGGAATTCATAGCGAGAGCGTTAAACGTCCAGAGCTTGAAGCGAAAGTTTTTCATCTTTGCGCAAATTGTCTACTAAAATAAAAGGTTACAATACGTTTTACGGAGAGAAAGAAACTATATGCGGCGAGTCAACAAAAGTTGTAGGCTTCCGAACCATTTCGTCGCAATAATGGGGGGCGGGGGCGGTCTTTCTCGGAATCGGGAGAATACCCGGACTACGACGTCGTCACTCCGGCAGCCGAGGCTGCGGTTCCATTTCTTTTTCTAAGCCCTTCCATTCCATCTTTGCAGGCACGTTCAACACGTGGGCTGGCATCCGGAGAAAGGATTTGACGTAAGCGCTCGTTTCTTCTCTCGGACCCGCGTTTGCGGCGCACGGAATGGGTCTCCAACCAACATGTTTGACAACCATGCTCTTCTCGCAGTTCCAGAACTACGTGGAGGAAACGGAGCTGACCAGGTTCTTCGAGATGGCCATGGTGACCGAGAAGGACCTGAAGGAGCCCTCGACGAGGGCCTTCATCTACGAGTTCATAGAGCGCAACGGTGGCGTGGACGTCATCAAGGAAGGCGTCGGCAAGACGGAGGGCAGAGGTGCGTCGGGGCGGTCTCCGTCGTGTGGCCGAGCCAACGTTATTGGATTGGCTCAGTTACGCAACTGCTCGTAGACGCCGCTTGCACGGGCAGTGCTCCCCTCACTCACCACGACTCGCCTCTCGTCGTTCGACGTGCCAGACGGCCTCTATGCGTACTGCAGTTTGTTCTATGGAATACGTCAGTTCGAAGCGCAGCTCCTAGATGGTGCTCCAGCTCTGCTCTATGGAATGCACTGTTATAAACGGAAATCTAGATGGCGCTTCAAACGACGGGAGGCGGACTGAAGTGAGTGAGGGGGTACCCCCTTCCGCGGGAGTTACACAACTGAAGTAATCTGGTAAGGTTTGGCTGAGCTGCGCGGAACGACGGGGCGGATTCGTCTCGCCCGGTTACGCGTTACGTCTTATTTTTTTACGCAAGTTCGAAAGTTTGTACGGAACATTTTCCTGCTACATTTAGCATGAAAACTCTTTAATTGAGGTATAATTATGCGCCGATTCGATTTCTCCACTAGATTTAGCCGGAAAACCCGGATTGGTGCGAACCAGTTTGTGTCTTCTCGTTAAAGGGACAATGAAGACGATTTTATTTAATTTTTTTGAATGGTGTTTTTAGGCTTCTTGGGAACATAGCATGGTGCCCAATTTTTTGTAGACATTTGTGACGCGTATTTCTGTGCCTATGAAAGAAGTAAAGAAACCGAAACTGAACAATCTCCATTCTCGTTTCTGGGCCTCCGAAAACGGAGGTGACGTAGGGAGTGACGTCAAGTGTGAATAGTCGGTATCGGTAGTATTTAGGAGATCGAGACTCTGGTAACCGCGGTGGGTTATAGCAGCGCGGTGGACCGGTCGTTTCGCCGAATCTGTCAACATGGACGGCAATGCTGCTCTCGCGAGCGAGTTCGAGCTTCCGTTCACTGACCGAACACCAACGGAACGGGAGTATGTGTGTGACGGACCCGACGGAGACCGCCCAGCCGGCAGTGAGCGGCCCGCACGCCGAAGGACGGACGCGAGCTTCGAGGGAGATGCCGAGGGGAAAGCGGTAGCGATCCGGCCGTTCCGGGATCCGGTTCCTCCGCGGACGTCCTCTTTTCGTCGTCAAAGATCACGAACAGCAACCCACACGTGAAAACTAGCGTCGCCCGAACGAAGACTGGTCTTGCAGTCGACCGTTAGAACAGCCATCTACCGCTACCATTTTGCAGAATCCTTCGAGTACCGTGTTCTTTTTTTTATTTTATTTTGTTTGCCCATAGTTGCTCGTTGCCCGTTTCGCGTCCAGCGTAGCAAAGAAAAAAAACAATTATGCTGCTTTATTTATGATTTAGTAATCATTTCCGGTCCGATTTATTCTTTTCGTGGTTATTCAAGCGGAAATTAGAACAGTATTCCTAAAAATCGCGAACCAAAACGTGACCGAGGGCACGTTTCTCGTTTCGACCAATCGCTGACGCGTCTTTTGTGACGTCGCGCTTCTTGGCCCCGCAGCAGTCACGTGAGCTCCGCTTCTCCTGTCTTCTCCCGTAACTCTCGGGGCGTCGCCCCAGTCGATCCCGGTGCGATTATTACCGCGTCTGTTTAATTGATTTGCGCGGCACACAAGCGCCGGTTTCGGCTGAAATTTGGGCAACGTGGCCTGAGACGTGCCTGGAACCCAGTTCAATCGCCAAAAAGATGTCCGAAATTGCCTTCATTGTCCCTTTAAGTTTGGTAGGAAAATTGGTTGGGACTAATTTGAGCTACCGTAAATAACTTAATTTTCGCGTGGGCCCAATTTTCCTGAAATATGCGACTTAGAAAATATTGCGAAAAATTAAATTTCTCAAATATACCATTCCATGGTAATGAATACGTAGTGCATCACTCTAAATTCTGAAATTTTGTTTCCACCAAACATTCCCGAAACCTGCATTCCGCAAAATTAGCTAAATGTTAAGCCCACGAAAATAAAGTTGTTCACGGTATTTAGCGGGAGAAATTGAATTGGTGTATAGTTAAACGCCAGTTTGGGCTTTCCCGCTAAATTCAGACTAGAGTCACCGGTATGCTTGTTAAAATGACGCTGAAGTAAAACAATTAATTTTTTCTAAAAAGTCTAAATATTCTACAAAAATGTTTTTTAACAATATTCATGCCGCCAGACGCAATTTAGGTGCAGAAGCTGGAGGTCGCAGCTCGCTAAGCCCTGCCCCATGCTTACACCATGCTTACATTTCTCATCGGCTAGAGAGGTGATTGACGTGTGAAATGTTGATTGTATAATTGTTTCTCTCAGCATCGTAGTATTTTAATCAACAATATCTTTTATGTTCGAGAAACAAATAATCTAGATGAGTCATTCAAGGGGTACGGAAACAAAAATTGAAATATTCAAATTTCGTTTGGAAATGAGTCGAGCATGATGGATAATAACCGTAAATGATAATCGTACGTTTGTATTTTGAACGACTGGCTATATTTTTCGTTCCAAACGGTGCACTCGAGCGAGCGCCGAAGAGAAGCGAACGGAGAGCACGATGCGTCATGGGATATCCGGCGCAAACAAAAACAGAAAGAAAAGATTCCCCACATTCGTGACGTAGCAACACTGGCGTGGTTATGAGCTTTGCCCTTGGTGGCATTGTCAGCGTTGTGGTGGTGTCAATAGCATCAGCGTGTTACAACCGAGCCGTTCAAAGTACCCGTGGGGTGACGAGCATGTGGCTGGCCCAAGGAGCACGTAGCTTCCACAGCACTGTCAGCTTAGGGCTGAACGGGGTGGGGAAAGCAACTTTTGTCCGAGTATTGAGCGACTGGCAAATCTTCTAGGGGGAGAATGGTTGTGTCCGGTTGCACGAACGAGGGTCCGAGAAAGAGGGGAGTCCTTCCTTCCCTGTTTGGACCGTTCGGTACAATGCGCGATTTGT
>JABSTQ010007588.1:0-33005 GCA_013358835.2 Ixodes persulcatus
ACACGTGGATTTCGTGTTTAGGCTTCGTGATTTCGCTCTCTCTGCTTTCGTATCGACTGAGACAGAGGATCCATAATGAGATGTTCGACTATAACCAGAGCTCGGTGTTCTGGCGTCTCCCGCCCCCTCTCATAGCCTCCTCTCCCTCAGCCTCTTCCCGTATAGTCAGAGAGGTCCCAAACCCTCGTGTCTCTTTTTTTTTTTTTTTTGTGTTCCGGGGTCGGTCTTTGTGAAGGGTCTTCTTGGAGTCCCGTCGTCCGGTATACACCAATGGTTCGGCCGTCCCTTCTTTGTAGAGCGCCGCAAGAAGCTGTACTACGGCACGGACGTGATCCCGCTGCCCGTGTGCCCGGTGACCACCAAGCCGGTGTCGGCGAACGGCGACAAGCCAGTGGCCGGGGCCGAGGGCGGCATCACGGCCTCGACCCCGGGGGGCATCGTCCTGCTGCCGTTCGTGCGAAGCCGCGCACAAAGGGACTCCACCTACAGCAGCATGTCGACCGCGAGCAGTCGCGGCGAGGCGTCCGTCTACGTGAGTGGCGCTGCTGTCGGCACGGCGCATGCACAAACGCTTCCCTCTTTCCACTTGAGTAGAGCGGGCGCTGGACAGGAGGAGACTGGACTCACATTTTGCTCCTCTCTCCCCTCCTCTCGGCGTTCGCTCCGCTAAAGTGGAGAGAGTGAAGGTCTGGGAGGGGAGGAGCTTGTCCGTTCTTCTGAACTTGCAACAGAGTACAGAGACGGTGGAATGCTTCGTTTTACCTTGAGGAGACATAAAACTCCCCCTCCCTCAACTTTTTTTAATGCCAGTGTAGTACACGTTTGTCACAAAATCCCATCCTCCGCAACAAAAACAAACAAACAAAAAAACGCAATATTTGAGTTGTGTGACACAAACAGGCAATTTAGGTTGCTGTTGTCCCCGAGGGTTTAGTTCTCAAATTCGCCACTAGGTGCGAGGTGCTAAAAGGCTCCTCCCTAATGGAAAGCGACCTTGAGGCTATGGCAGGGGAAGAGAACTTGTGATTTAAGCCTTGTTCGTCTTTCTTTTTTTTTTTATTAGAGCGACAACTCCGCCGATGTTGTGACGAGTGTGGAAGGGGTAGGTGAGGAAGGAGAGGTTGTACTGGGCCACGCCACCCTGTCGCTTCGGTACCAAGCCCAGACGTCGCCCGGTGTCAACCCTACTACCACCGGATACCCCGCAGGGAAGCTGCTGGTCAACATTCGGGTGAGTGGACTCTTGGCTCACTCGAAACCTTTATTTATTTATTCGTGCAAAAAACTCCTGAAGACCCTCCGTAGTACAAAAAGAGGGGGGGGGGGGGGGGGGAGGGAGGGAGATAATATACCAAAGGTACTAAATAAGATATAAATACGACAGCAAAACAACATGGAAAAACATTCTAAAACGATTAAGGTAGATATAAGTAAACTACACATGAATAGGCAAGGGAAAAACTAGATTTTATTATCGCTGCACGTGAGTTCATGAAATTTTGTTACATCATTTTTGGTGGCTATGTGTACTGGTAGGTTAATCGATTATTGTTTGTGGTATGAATTATTGTGCGTAAAATTCGTATAGTATTCGATGTTCTACATATACCAGCATACAGTATTGAGCAATTTTTTTTTTTTTTTTTTTGGGGGGGGGGGGTGTTGTATTAATTAAACTACTTTGATAACAAATGCATTTTGCGCAACATAAATTTTTCATTAGCGATTGTCATTTTTTGGGGGGAAAAGTAACCCTGTTGCATTGTCATTAAGGTTTCATTGACACATTAAATTAGGGAAATATAGGACATTTCATCTGTTCTTTCAACAAAAAATCTTTGTTTTAAAATATGAAGAAGGGTGTTGTGTAGTCTTCACATTGTAGATTGGAAGATTACTTCTCTAATCATTAATTGTCTGCTTCTAGGATGAAAATAAACAAATGACATGCTGAGCGAGAATATCTAGAAAGCAAAATTATCTACATTTGATCGGGGTGCACTATGTAAGAACTACATATTGCATTTTCTTTCCCTCCCATGTACACTGTTAGAGCAAACATGACATCGTTTTTTTTCTTTCTTTTTTTTAACAGTACAGCGCGAACTTTTTTTACTTAGGTTCACGTACCATATGAGCACTTTCCAGCACACTTCCTGCTTGGGCGACGGCCTTTTGAGTCAAAGAGAAAAAAAAAAAAAACAGAAAGAAAGATTGCCAGTTCCTTGTCGTGTTCAGCAAATGAACAGCAGGACAGCCATGGCTCTGCTTATTTCTTCCGCTGCACACTACATCACACTGCACACGAACGTTTATCGCGATTAATTTAGAGATAAAGTTTCTCCGCAGTACGTCACCGTGTCATGTCACGACTCACATCACATATGACATCACGCTCTGACATCACTACGTCACGTCACGTAATGCTGTGGCCTCACGTGATACTGATGTTACGTGACACTGTTATTTCATGTCACGTGACATTGTTACGACATCTCACGTGACACTGTCCCATCACGTGACACTGTCACATGACGTGACACTGCGCCTTGGCATTCCACGACTACCCTACCCGGAACACACCCGAGAATCCGCCGCGTAACCTCGCCAATAACAACCCATGCTGTAAAAAAAAAAAAAAAAAGGAAGGAAGGCAACTTTTGGTTCGCGCTAACAGTGTCGCGCCACACGGCACTGAATGTTCTTTTGATGGCTGGAAGGGGGATCGGTGGCCGAGCACGTTAATGCCCGGCAGCTCGGAGTACGTGGGGCGAAAGTTCGAACTGCAGAGCCCGGGGATCCTGAGTTCAATGATCAATCCCCGCCGCCGCAAGTTTTGATCCGAACGAGCATCGTACCTGCGTGCGGTCGTGCATCACTACTGCACCGGCTAAATTGTTCATCTCCTGCAGAAACACCAGACGCGTACTGGGGCTAGGTATGTCTAAACAAACTTACTTTTCTCCTCGCCACAGGAGGTGCAGAACCTTGCCCCGAGGGCCTACGGCGGAATCTGCGACCCCTACGTGGTGGTGAAGATCCTCAAGGGCCGCATCAAGAAGAAGCGGGGCAGTGGCAGCAGCCTGCGCCGCCCCAGCTGCATCGGCGGCGGAGGGGGTGCTCATTGCCTGCTCCAGTACCAGACGCAGGTCAAGCGTAAGACGCAGTGTCCCCTCTTCAACGAGAACTTCTCCGCCGACCTGGCCAAGGGAGAGCTCAAGGACTGCTCTCTGCTCGTGGCCTTGTTCGATCTCGACAAGGTGGGTAGTGGTGGCAGGCTCCTTAGACAAACTACGAGAGCCCCCCCCCCCCCAAAAAAAAAAAAAGTGTATTTAGTGCATTTTTAATTCCACAGATAAACCAAGACCAAACAGAGCGCTAGCAGTACGGCCCAGGTGTCAAGTTTTCAGAAGTCACCATCATATTCTTTAAAATGTATAAAGCGACGTACGGACATTTTTAGTGGAATAACGGCGGCGGTCGACGGAGCCCACGATTTACGTTGCCTGCATCTACTCTGTGCCCACGAACACGTGGAGATGAATTGCGTCAGCTAGCGGGAACGGGCCCCATTTTCTCGCTAAAAGAACGCATGCGAGGAACGGTCGGCGGGATTGGTTTATGGTGAGCACAAGTTCGTCTGCATCTCTTGCACAGGAGATGCGATGATGTCAAAACGCCATACTCTTATTGGCTGATTGAAAGAAAAAAAATAGTGGGTAGACCTAGAGGCATCTAGCATTGACGTCTGCCCACTATTGTTTCAATCAAAGCCAACCAGAGCACGGCGTCGTTCTGACGTCACCGTAGCTCTTGCGCATGAAGCAGACGACTTGGTCTCCGCATTGGTTTCTTCCGTTTATTGTGCTTCGCATTAGTACAGACGCTCGTTTCCTTCAAAGCTGATTGGCGCACTTGCCTTGAAGTGTATTAAGCCGCTGTCACGGCGCTCTTACGTCGTACAAAGTACACGGTGTTTGCTGTAGACATGAGGACAGGTTTATCTGCGGACACTCGCAGCATGTTTGCATAATGCTTACGTGAGACCGTATGACCAGTGTAGCAGGACCGACACACAGGGAAGAAACACGTCCCAGACGGTAGGGAGTTTTAGGGAACTGTTTTCGCACATCCGATACGGTACTACGGGCCCTCCGGTATACGAACTGCGCATTTGAGGGTCTTCTGCGCATGCGCAGTGCGTACCGGAGAGTCCATCGTACCGTATAGAATGGGGAAAAAACGGTTCCCCAAAAATCCCTATTGTCTGCAGACTCCCTTTTAAATATTGTAATATCGGTGCGACGCGCGGCTTTACGGTTCTCTAGGAGGGTAGCATTCTGGATATTTTATTCGTGCCTTTCTTTCCCCGCAGTACTCCAACGACACCGAAGTGGGAGAAGCCCTTGTGGCACTTAAGGAGCTCCAACTTGTCGGCAATCCCGATGAGCAGATCCTTCACCTCGATCTCAAGGAGCCAAAGCAGGTAGGCTCCGCGACTATCCTGCTCAAAGTATAATCTTCATTGGTTCTAATACGTGTTTTGGACACCGTATTGGAAGCCTGTGAACACGCTCAGGCATGTTTTACGACTAGCCTTATCTTCGGCTCTGTAAGTCGCACCGTTGTAAAGTCGCACCCAGAAATATAAACAAATGTTTTCACACACACGCAAAAAAAAAGAAGAAAAAAAAAGGTTGCTGTTTAAGTCGCACATTCGTGTAGGTTGCGCTTGTATATTTGTACGGTCAGCGCGGCAAAACGGCATTGATAAGCCTGGTTTTGTGTGTTGTGATAGCCATATGTGCACAGGCGCGCGCGAGCCAGTTTCAAGGTACACATCGCGACACTGTTGGCCCCGAACACGACATAGGCGCCTTTTCGCATTTTATTAGGAAAGGGTATTATGGCCTACAATTTTACCCCTTATATTAGAGCCCTAATCGAGCTCTTTCTATAGCAATGATATTTTTTTTTTATGTCAACCTCTCGGTTTTTAGAGAAAAACACAAAAAACTGGCGATCGCTTGTTCGCGCTAACAGTGTCGCTCTCTCTACCCGTCAACGAATCGAACGAGAAATATAACCCCCGCGACAAATTTATACAATTAGGGTCCATACTGGAAGAGAAAAAAAAAAAAGACATATAAGTCGCGCCGTCGCATAAAATACACTGACGGAAATTCCTTAAAAAAAAAAAAAAAATCCGAGGACTTATATGCCGGAAAAGTACTCTTTTTTTTTTTTTTAGCAGTTTAACGCACTATCGCTGAGACTGCGGCTACTGGGAGGTTGAATAAATTTAATCGTATGGGCTCTCGTGCATCATTTAGAGCATGATTGTGGCTTTTTCCCTATTTTTTTGCTTTCAGGTGTTACGAATGATTTCAACTGGGCAATTTGATTTTTTTTGTCTTATCTTGAAAGTATTTTACTTTTTATTATATCTGGAAAGCGTTTTTCTCTTGATTTCGACACTGCATTTTTGCATTTTTTTTTTCTATTGCATTGTTGATATAAGATATATTGAACCAGTAATCACTTGAATGTATTTTGGTAATTCTATCATTATATCCTTATTTTCAGCATAATGGAGAAATCCTGTTTGGGCTGAGCTACCTACCGACAGCTGAACGTCTCACCTTCAGCATCATGAAGGCCAGCAACCTTGTGTCACCATTGAACAACGTTGAGTCCTTCTGTGAGTTCTTCATGTTTAGCTTTCGTAGTCTTAGTAACTGTGTAAAAGCGCTAACCCAAATCTTTTATGATATCTTACAACACACTTACAAGGGAGCTTGTGAGCTCTTTTCAAGTTCCCAAGTTTTTGGTTTTGTTCCTTTAAATCTAGTAACACCGACAGTTTAGCTAGATGATATTCAAGCATAGGCTTGAATCACTGCAAGCAACATTGCAAACAATTAAACTTACGAGGGTTCTCACACTAATGACCCATTCATAAAATTATTCCGATATAGATCTCCAGGATTAATATTTTTTTTACTGGGTTTACAATTTAAAAAATGAGTTTTTCTAGTCTCATCAATGTCGTCTGAGAAAAGAGCAGAGGAGAAGCTACGCAACATCCGATTTAAGCAATTGTGCAGTTTTTATCGAAGTTGTAATCCGATCAAGTTTCACAAGACATATTTATAATCTCTGTTTACGTCCTAAGCTTGTTTAAAATGTTGCACTTTAAATTTAAAAATTATTATCGCCGAAACTTTAAAGTATAAATGTTTAAATTAGCTATAGCAGACAGCGATCGTAGAATGCTAGGTAGGTATATATATACCGGGTGTTTTTTTTTTTTTTTTTATTCTTGCATATTTGTTTAAAAGAAACGCCATGGAAGCTAGCACTTATGCGGTTTGTGCGAGTGACGTTATACGCCCAGGAGGACATTATGTGGGCTGGCTAATCTTTGTGATAAGTCGGCTAATTAATTAAAATGCACTCATTAACTTTTTAATTAGATGAAAATAGACATTTGGTTCCAATTAGAAACTTGCTGAGCATTATCGAAAACCACTGAATCAGTCATTTCAGAAAGACCTTCAGCGCGTGAAAAGCGAAGTAGTGCACTAAAGTTACCACTCGTGGAGCAGTACAAGGCTAGCGGTTGCGATAAGGCGCCCGCGCAATTTTTCCTCCTCTTATCTAGCCCCAGCCTTGTACCTGCTCCACGAGTGGTAACTTCAGTGCACTACTGCGCTTCATCACGCGCCCAAAGTCTTTCTGAAAATGACTGATTTAGGGGTTTTGGATGACGCTCAGCAAGTTTCTAATTGAAACCATATGTCTATTTTCACTAATTAAAGAGTTATGAGTGCCTTTTAATTAATTAGCCGACTTATCACAAAGATTAGCCACACCCATAATGTCCCCCTGGGCGTATAACTCACTCGCACAAACCGCATAAGTGTAGCTTTCATGGCGTTTCTTTTAAACAAATCTGCAAGAATAAAAAAAAACAAAAAAAACTTCCGGTATAGGCTAACTGATAACTAAGATCTCCATGACTTAATATTATCATGCTATAATATCTGAACATCTAAAATCAACTAATGTTTACACTGAAAAATCATATTGAATACTTTTTATAAGCGTATACAAACTGGACATATAAACGTTTGCGGGACATCTATATGAAATGCTCTTATTTTGCCTATTAAATTTGAGTACATATAAATATGCAATCGGAACTCCGCCCCAAATGTTTCATCGCTGACGTAATTCGTATTCTTGGTTATATATAAAAAGTGTCGATGAATGGCGTAAACGTTCCTGCAAAATAAACTTAATTTCCAAGTATCCGAAGTGTTTGGCACTAGTCCGTAAAAGCAGTATGCCCCCCCCCCCCCCCCCCCTTTTCCGGAAACCGATCCACAATTTAAGCTTGATCGGACACGAACTCCACACCTTATGTGCCGCAGCATGCAGCTGTAACTTGGTCACAGTAAATTCATAAGGGCATGCATGCACTCACCTGTTACTTTGTGCTGAAAAGTAGGGGTACTTTCTTCCCCATTTTTTTTTTCCGCGGGGGCCGCCATCTTGGTGCTCAGTACAGAGCGGGTGCCTTCCAGTTTCTGCTTCGAGGCCGTCGTAGTTGGGGCATGCACTTTGAGCATGCATTGAACTCGCTTGTGCTGCGTCACTGCTCGGCGCGAACTCATATCCAATCACGCTTCTCGGAGAAAGCGATGCCCAAGATATGGCGGCCGCCAGAATTGCACGAAAAACTTAAAAAAAAAAGGCTTTTGGTGTTGATTTGAAAATGCGACTTCCTAAGTTTTAGGTACTCTGTGAAGAAAATCAGGCAATATCGTTTTTTATTTCTTCTTTTTGCTCTGTCGCGAAATGTTTCGACATCTGTGGAGGCAAAAAAAAACATGTCCTGCGATTTCAGATATCTGGCGACAATAATTTTAAGCACAAATATGGGCGGGAGTGTCATTATTGCGAAGCGTAGCATATTTGATTGTTCTGCAGTTTATTACACAGCGGTAGTTAAGTGACACCGTTATTAGAGTATTGTACGGACACGAACTACTTCTGTCCATTCATCCGTCTCTGTTGTCCCTGCGCGTCCTCGCAGTTCCCTGCGTACGGATCCTGCTGTTCCACAACGGCAAGCTGAAGAAGAAAAAGAAGACCGCCCCGAGACAGGGCACGCTGTGCCCCGTGTACAACGAGTCGCTGACCTTCGACGTGCCCCAGACCGAGCTAGACCGGGTGGTCTTCCTTGTGGTGGTGAGCCACCGAGACCCCGGCCAGGGGGGTACCCTCTCCTCCCCGGACTCTCCGACCACGCCCGTGGCAGGTTCTCCTCAGCAGCACGTCGGCAAGGTACTCGTCGGTGCATCGAGCAGAGGAAGCGTGCTGCACCACTGGAACGCGATGAAGCAGAGCCCCAGGAAACAAGTGACCCAGTGGCACACACTACGATGAAGGTGCTACCGTTTGCTTATTCGAGCGAAGAGACTTGGGGCGAGATCTCTCTCGTGTGGTTCCTGCGAGGACGAGTTTGTGCTAGATGCTTTGAAGCCAGCTGTGAAAGCCTGCCAAATCATCCTGAAAGAGGAGTTGAAGGAACTGCTGAGGCTGTTAAAGTTTGCTGACTCGTCGTGGGAGAGGAATGCAAGGAACTGTGACCTCGGAGTGCAAGGAACTGCGCACACTTGCAGGGCAGAGTTGTCTCTGGCTGAGGCATCGTGGGGGAAAGAAATGATTCTGGTGTGGTGATAGTTAGTAAATGACCGTGGGAGCACACTCAACAAGACAGTGAGTGTCTACATGCACATCATCTAGACCCGACTAGGAAGCCCTTGATATGTCTTGAAAAGTGCTGAACTGCAGACCCCGGCGGCCTGCTGGGGGTAAAGTTCCTAGATAAGAGCTTCCTACGGCTAGCAACATACTTTGAAGCGCCGACTGCGTGACGAGCAGGCTTTAGAAAGCGAATGGTGGCGCATAGCAGAAGACTAAGCGGAATAACGTCATTTTGTTCCAGCGGAATGTTCTTCCTCATTCGGATTGGTTGTTCTTACTTGTAAAAAATAATATCCAGGGGCTTTAGTTGGGGGTGGTTATGCAGCATGCTGTGTTATCAGGGGGAAGAGGGGAAATATTTTAAGCAGAGGTATGATTTCTTAGTAGATGACGGTTCGAATTTCACTTCTAGAGAGAAAATATTTTAAGCAGAGGTATGATTTCTTGGTAGATGACGGTTCGAATTTCAGCATCTTACATTATGCCCGTCTTGGAATCTTATTAGGGGTCGGTGCATCGAATTCTAATCGAATAGTACTTCGTCATTCCTAGTTTTCCCAGTGCAGGGAGTAAATATAGCATAGCTGACCTTAGCAAAATGTAGGTTATGAATGATTCAGCGCTCTTCGGTTTGAGCTAGTCTTCGCACATCATCGTCATGTGCGGAGCCCAACAAAGCTCAAAGCAAGATATGCAAAAAAATTTCGTTTTTTTATGAGTTTTTTTTACGATTGAAAACGCTTTAATTGAAGCTATATTAAATTTCATCATACGTCCGAGCGTAATACAAGTACACACAAACATAATAAATGCGCAAGGTCATGGTGCATTCACTGAGGTTGACTCGTTTTAACCGATGACAACACACACGCAGAAAGATGACGAACTTCGTGACGCTGCTCTGTTGTCGCTGATTGATTGAACTCATTATCTCGTATAGCGTCGGTTTCGCTCGGACTCAACGTGACAAATAGCATGGTGAACTTGTGCACCGGGGAACCACCTTAGGTGGTAAAGTTTGGTGCTCATCAGCCTCAGCGAAATGCCGAAGGCACCGACGCCCCGCGTTTGCGTTAGGTGTGTCGCGCTGTGTACATACCAGGCGAACCCCAACAGTTAAGGAATGCTGGCGCAGACGGCCGCTATGTTAGAAAAGAAGAAAGATTTGGGAGGGTTGATGATCGCGTACCTGATCGCACGGAGATAGCGCTGTATCCTAGACGAGACTAGTGATTCCGTCGAGTAGTGAGGAGAAACCACCCCATTATCGGGTAAACCACTGAACATATCTAATATCCCAGTCACAGGACAAAGTGACTGTCATTTCCATCGAATTAAACTATCTAATCTCCCAATTAGCGCGTGGTGCTCGTAGTCAAAATGGCGAGCTGATTCGCCGATCACATAATCTCATTCGATGGAAATGACATTGACGTTGCCGTGTAGCAGGGATATTGCGCACACACTTTATTTTCTGAGTATTGCCTTGACTTCCCAAGCTGAGATTAGAAAGTGCCTCCGAATATTCCTTGTAGCGAGAAGGACGACGCCACCACTGACCGCAGGCAGGGTTCGCTTCTCGTGCGGAAGAACGCGCGTTTTCCGACCGGGTACATTTTGCCGGTTACATTCCCAGCGTTACTGTAGGGAGGGAATCGGTTCCATAAAGGTGACACAAAACCAGCACTGTCTACACCTTCAGTGTGAGTATGCGTCTGAAGAGCGTATTTTAGTATCGTGTTATACAAAGAAGAAAGATTTGAGAAAAATGCCTGGTCATGTAAAGGGTTTTCAATCCTTCAGTAGGTCAAGTTGAAAAATACTTGCGGCGGTAATTTATTTTTGAAATGGCATCCTGGACATAGTGTAAATATTGAGAGAGCCTTCAAGAAGTTAGTGCCTCAAGCGCTAAAGTCAGTGAAATTAGCACAGCGCGGACAAACAAATCTGGGCATTATAAAATAGTGCTTATTTCTGCTTTCCTTTTTAGCACGGAACAGAAGAGGTAAAGGCGAGAACTTCAATTCTTTGTATTCATGATATAAAGCACTCAGTATAAGCGAGGTATATATATGCGACTGCCTATTTGAGGTTGTTTTTAATGTCTTCATGTAGTAATATAGGTCTACTTGAGTTATATTCTAAATCTACAAAAAGTTTGCTAATAATTCCATTGCAGTCTTTAAGCGATCAGAAAACATTCGTCGGTGAGGGACCGCTCTTTCATGGTACTTATACTTCATCCATTAACGTCTGTGATGTCCCTCTTTATACATCCATACAGACCACGCCCTAACTCATACTTATTGTTGTTGTTCTACAGTCTAGTACTGTCAGTGTTGTACTCCTGTAGTGTAACGAATCGGTAGTTTGCTTATTGTGCCCTCCCTGTGACCGATCACTTTATTATCCCTCCAGGTGTACTATAATATCCGACAATGTTTTTAGTCTGACGATGTTTTTTTTTTTAATTTTTGGTCCATAGCATACATAATTTTGTAATTGTTTCCAGGGTAAAAGATTGCATAATTTCAGTAGCGGTAGGCTAAGACAATGATTTATGCATTTTTGTTTTATTCTGTATTGAAACTATAGGCACGATTAGCGATTTCTGGGCAGTTTCGATTGAACATTATTTTATGTTCTTTTTTTCTTTTAAGCGCTGTCTAGGAATTTGTTCATGATGTCCGTATTACATGTAATTATATCAACGTAATTCAGAACACGCTGCTGTTTATACCAGTGCGTTTTTATTATCCCTGCTATGCAGATGAGCATAATTCTAGGCCCTCGAGCTGGAACCTTTTTGTCAAGCAATTCCTGGGTAAAGTTTAGACAAGAAACGAATAAGTGGAGTTATCAAATTTCGCATAAAACGACACTCGTATGTTTGGGAGTTAACACTGATGAATAATGTGGACCTTTGCCGTCTTGTTGAGATAATAAGTTTTACTTCGCTTGACAGAAACCTTTCCGGGTAAAACGCAAAGCCGTGTTCAGGGGCCGACTCCTGAAACAGGGATTGAGGCAGTTCTTCAGCATGCTGCACTCAAGATCCGCAGTAATTATATATAGGTCGCACTGCTGATCCCGTCGAATGAGCGCAACAACTCATTTTTTTTTTTTTTTATCTTTAACAATTCTAAGTTAAGCTAAAAAAAAAAAAAAGCTTTTCCTCGAAAATTACACGAAGCATATAACAAACAAAAATATCGTATCGTATCATTTTATAACTACGAGGTTAGTCCTTGGTATAATCACTGACAGAATGAGAACACCAGGACGTCTCTTTTCGGATTGCCAGCCTTCCAGCATGCACCCGTTGCCATCCACCGTGCATTGGCTGCACGTGCACGCTCGAGACCCAACAAAACGCCGAAGCATTATCGAAGGTAGGAAGCTCCGTCCTAATTCTCTCGGGAAGGGCCTTCCTGCCGTTCTAACTCTGTCAATGACTGCAATTTTCTGCTACCGCAATGGCAGACGCCGTCTTCTGTCCTGCCTGCGGAGCTTCATAGTCGCCGTTCGAACACACCTCCTGTGTTTCTTTGTGAGCTTCGGTGAACGATGTTGTTGTCGTCTTGTGTACTGTATAGTTTTAAGAGTGCCCAAATCAAGTTTTGTTATATTTTGGATATTTTGAATGTTATCTGTTTTTTCATTCCGTGGGGAAACGAGAGGCTGATTTCGCCCTTGCTGAGTTGTTGTGAGGTGAGCGGCGCAACCGTGCACTTGCGTTTCCGTTTTACAATAGCTTCCCATGGAGTTGTTATCTGGTCTCGATACTAGGGATGTTGCGAACCTCCCAAGACTCGAGTTCTACCAGGTTCGATGTTTTCGTACCTTTAGCGCAAAGTTCGACGAAGGTTCGTCTATTATGCGCATTCGCGGAAATCGAAAACGAGCAGAACGCCACCTAGCAGAGAAAGGGTGCAATAATTATTGGGTGTATCGTTTCAGATTCGAAAACTAACTAAATCACACCAAAATATAGTTTGAGTTTGCTTTTATATTGTGTAAACTATAAAACAAACTATACTGCATAAATTATATTTTGCATATATTTGATTTTTTTTTTGTGTGTGTGTAGAGGTCGGGCAACTCTGTGCTAAAACCGAACTTCGTATAACTTTGCCAAAAGTTGAAGGGTACATTCGCCGAACCAGTCGAATTCGAAACATCCTTGTCGGTACCAAGTCTAGACCAGAATTTGAGTTTTTTTTTTTTTTATTTATTTATGTGTACAAAGGTGTATATAACTATTTTTGAATGTATGCCGCCGCGAATGCAACTATGTGTAAGGCCTGCATTCTATCCGGCTGCATTTACGAGACTGTGGATCGTGAAGCAAAACCTTTGTAATAGTATTTTATAGCGTTCGTTAGAAGAGTATTATCGAATGCGCTCGCCAGTCATAATAGAAATAGGAAAAAATTCTGTGTGATACTGGTCGCCTCTTCGCCTTTCTCGAGTCTTCTTGCCTCAGCATAAAAATTAATCTACCGTAAAATCCCGAGCAATCGCCCACCTCATATTTTTCCTTTTTATCTCTTCATGGAAGGTGGGCGATGTTCTGGTAGGTTTCCGCTACTCAAATATATATTTTAGAAATATCCCATTAAAAAAAAATCGCTGTACCAACCGTCTGAAGGTGTTCACTCAAGTTGTTAAAGCTCAACAACCTGGCATTTGCTATTTTCAGCGTTGTAATAGCGATATTATCCGTTCACTATTCCAGAGTGAAAATCTAATTGTTTTCACTTTAACAGTGTTGCCCAATCCTGTGATAACAAGAAAAAAAATTTTTACCTTTCAACAAGTGCTATGTACAACGTCAGCCGAATTTGCACGACTGGGTTCGCTTTGTGCTCTGCTGCCAGTTAACGTCAAAGGCTATTTATTGACTGTGACGCTGAAAAATAATGGCCATTTTTTCAGCCCGTGGGACGCCACCTGTGTTCATCCCTCTCTAGCACACGGTTATCATGTACAGTCATGTTGTAATGTTTTTGTGTTTATCTCAAAGTGATGATTCCATTCTGTCTATAGAGTGAAGCGTTAGATGGCACGATTGGTGACTCGTAGATGTGTGTGGAAGGAAAGTCACCGCTTTGAATACACTGTCAAGCGCGCAGCCTATACTGGTCTACCACCAACCTTGCATGTTCATGTTGCGGGATCTTTCTGTGAACTCGACGAGGTCTCGAACTAACCTTGGTATCTTTATAAGCTCGCCCCGGTAATAGTCCTCATGGTTACGGGTCGTTTGAGACAGAGTCTAAGCACAGACTCTTTTCGGGTGTTGTCGTTGAACTTGGGGACAACCCTGCCTCAATATCGTAAATGTAAAACCTGTAGTTTTTTTTTTTTTTTTTGACTGCATGTGATTTTTATGAGTTATTTCTAATGGCTGGTACAAACACTTACGTTTTAAAACACTGGCGATTCGCTTTTTTTTGCACTTCATTATTTTATTGTGGGCTTCAAAAAATGTGATAATGTTATAAACGACCATATCTCATTGATTGCACAGTATACATTTCATTTCGCAAATACTGCAGAACCGCAAAAAGAGAAGTGTGTGTTTCAAAAGTAGAGTACGTTTTTGTTTTTTTCACATTGAGCCTCTAAAGCTGATGTCCCAAATAGCAGACATGTTAGAAAACATTTTATTAGTTGATTATTTCAGACATGCGTAAAAATGAGGTCGGAGCCGATAAATCTGCGAAAGCATTTTTTTTTTCTTCAGACGGCTATCTATTCAATAACTTTACCAATTCGAAATATAATGGTCCTAAAACACATCTTGCAGTTTGACATTGATAGTGGTGTGGCGGATTTTTTTTCTGGGGTTGTTAGGCTTGTGAACACGAAACACGTTTCAAGATGGCCGCGATGCGCTTATGCTTTTAATGTTGTCGACTGTTTGAACGTTTAAAGAAGGCTGCTTTTCTGTCCCTTCTGTAAAGAAGTCAGTAATTAGGATGGGATGCTACACATGCTTAACACAATTTCATATTGAAGGTAGCTTTTCTAAGTTCGAGTGTATTCCTGAACAAGACATACACTCAAATTCTGAAGAAATTTGAGGTCGCATGCTGAAGTCCCATTTATTTACATTTGTGTCGGAATTACGAAAAATTTTACTAATAAAGCCTTAGCAATGGCTGTGTTAAAAAAAAACTGCAAAAAAAAGAGATTATAATGAACTATAAATATTTGACACCCGGTATTTGAGTGAAAATGCAGAGAACTTTGTTATATTCACGCAACAGCATCCCTGAGTTTCCACGGTAGAAAAAAGAAACCAGGTTCCGTATACTGTTTTAAATCAAAGGACATATAAGATGCGTTTCACAACGCCTGTCGCGGGCCCATTTAGTTCCAGTGAGAATGCCACGTGAAAATTGGGTTACGAAACGCCACATTCATTTCGAGTTTTATTATTGTTCAAATAGAACTGTTATTGTTACTACTACTATTGATTGTGTTATATCATTGTTGTAAATACCAGTGTGTTGTACGATGTGCTTTCTGATTTCGCTTCTGAAAAGATGTTTTGTCACGTCCGAGTATTTTCGTGTGCCGCCGTGTGATTGAGAGCGCTGATTTTAATTCCTGGATCGCATATGATCATCATGCGCGATTGCGTTTACTTTCTAATAGGGGATATTTCAATGCCTTTGGTGAACGTGCGAATCTATTTATTTATTTTCCTGCGTATATTTTGAAGCTGCGAATAAAGATGCTTATGACCGTTATTGCGAACTGCTTTACTGCAATGCTGCAAGTCACCTTGAACCACCGTAGAAGATGAGAAGTGTCTGAACGGCACCGCCTCGCATGGAGCATGTGTGTCGAAAAGGTTCGTTACCATTTCTTACAAACGCCGTGAGATGGCGCGCCATGACAGGGGCTTGAGGAACCTTCCATATTCGCGGACACATTTCTAAGGCTGCGCGGGAGCCCTGACTCCAATACGGCAAGCAAGTGTTTCAAAATGCGTATTTTGGGCATCGAAACGCAAAGAGGAGCACGCCAATCAAAGGGCGACATAGAGAACGCGTAGGGTGTGTATGTAGGCGTTGTAGAAGGAAATTAGGGGGAGGGGGGGGGGGGGGGGAATGAGGACCTACAGTGTACGCGCACGAACGCGTAGGGGAACGCGCGATGACGAGGCAGCCGAGCGCGTGCCGTTGTTGGTTGAGGTCGGGGGTAAACATACGCACGTGGGCGCGTTTTGGGGTAAACAAACGCACGAGGTGCTCAAGCCCGAGTAGTGCACGAAGCCCGAGTAGAATTTCAACCCCCTTTCTGGCCTTGTTGAGACGCCCTTATCTTTTCTTCAAACACCCTTCTCTTTACGGCCCATCTTAGGTCGAGCCTCGTCATTTCAGACACCCAATATGTTTTTCGTGTTTTCTCAGAAGTGGGTCTCCATGCGTCCAATTTAGTAGATTAGGCCTTGATCTGACCGCCGGTTACACCTCAATTAAAATGAAAAAGAAAGAAAGAATTAACTATCTCTTCGCTTGCCATACGTATGGCAAGCGAAGAGATAGTTAATTCTTTCTTTTTTTGAAGCCTCACTGAAGCCCTACGGCTTCAGTGAGGAATGAAATGGGAACAGGGTGGGATAATATGGTGTTTCTGAGTGATATTCGGGCGTAGACAAGGCGAAGCAAAATAAAAAAAAAATGTACGAAAACCTTCTTTGGAGTCGGCATTGTAGTCAGTAAAAATGACTCGATTTATTGGAACCACAAAAAATAAATGAATAATAAAAAGTCATGTCTCATTTTGCGATGACCCCCGGGGCATGGCCTCCGAGATTTTTCTCGCGCTGGCTGCGCTCCTCAGGCCATTGCATTCGCGCGGTAGAGACTGTTACTGCGAGGCGCTTGGTGGCGCTCGCAACTAAACCAAACTAAAGCCCCTCTATCCTGGGAAAAGTGGCGCCATTCATTGTTGTAGAAATGCTCGAGGCACGGTGCCGCGCGCCTCTTCTGGGAAATTTATGGCGTCTGAAATCTAGCTCAGTGCTGTGCTGTGCCGCCATGATCTTCTCAAGGGCTGCACGTTGCACGTGCCTCGTGCATCGACGAATCTTGCGCTACTTTTGAACTAAACCAAACCAAACTAGAGTTCAAACTAAAGCCCCTCGATATGTTTCTGTTTGTCTTGCTAGTAGCGTCAAATGCGCGAGCGCACGTGGCCCGTGTCTCGAGCGGCCCTTGGAAGCAAATGGCGGCGCAGCACTGAAATAATCTGCCCTTGGAAGCGAATGGCGGCGGAGCACGCGCTCGTGACACGTGTCTCGCGCGTTTCCACAACAATGGTTGGCGGTACTTGTACAAAAAGCCTTTATCAAGGGGCTTTAAACCAAACTAGAGTTCCTGTATAGACGCTTTCAGGCAGCTGTGCATGGGCGCCGCCATAACCGACCTTCAGTTTTTGTTTCCTCTTATTTCGTTCGCTTCACATCATCATTACCACAGCAGGACAGGTTATTGCCACTTTAGCTGCTACTGCGTCCTTCTCCCCAGCATATGCCTTTGTGGAGGCTCGTCAACGCCCGCTTCAGTGGCTAGGAATCTCGGTAAGACAAGAGAAGGTCGGCAATGGCGGCTCACTCTAGCGCGAGTCGAACGCGTGTTTAAAGCGTCTATAGACCTTTCCAATGTTTACAAAATCACAGTCCAGCGTGCGATCTTCACAGCCCAGCACGTGTGTGTTCGTCGCTTCGGAAAGCGAGCAAAGCACGCGCCATACGCACGAACGCTCAAAATGGCACCGGCCAAAAGCGCGTGTTTGGAAAGGTCTATAGGTTCCCTTCGGGAACCAGAGTTGCGCGTCTGTTTTCCACGTGCCGCCGCGCCGCTATTCGCCGAGATTCGATCACGTGACAATCCGGATCAAATGCCGTGCAGGAAAGTAGACGTTGCACGCGCCCCGACAGTACGTTCCCCTGCTTCTGAACGCGCCGCGCGCCTTGAACGCGCGGTGCCACTATTCGCCGAATTCAGTCACGTGACAAGCAGGATCAACATGCCGTGCAGGAAAGACGGCGCTACGGGGATGAACGCGCAACTCTGGCTCCCGTACCGCTCATTCACACTGGAAGCGGATCCGCGTTCGCAAAGCGGTTGCGAACGTGGTTGTATAAAGATCCAGTACAATTGCACGCGCACTTGATGTCATCGAGTGCGCGTGCGATTGTACTAGATCTTTATACACAATTGCAAGCATGGTGCCCCACTGGTGCCCCATGCGCGCACGCTCGTGCAGCATGTGCTTGAACATAGCTTCGACAAGCTTGTAATTGCACGGGCTTTCCCGCACGAGCGGAGACATGGCGGCGGCCAGTCGCCCTGCTTGCAATCGTGTATACAACCGCGTTAGCAACCGCTTTGCGAACGCGGATTCGCTTCCAGTGTGAATGAGCGGGTAGGGAGCCTAATCAGGAACTCTAAACCAAACTAAGTAGAGTAACTGCATATGCTCCACTTATCTCTTTTATATGGGGCTGGATGGCGCACAGCCGCTCTCCGTGCAGGGCGCAAGTGAAGCCATCGGAAGTTTGATGCTTGTCCCGGAAGTCTGGTGTCTGCTGGGCTTCCTAGTGCATTCAGTCGATGTTTTGGTCCGTACTTTCCGGTGTCTTTGAGTGGGTTTTAATAATCATTCTCCGAATTAAACCCCGAGAATGAGGCATTTGAACATAGGACATATGCACACTTGGTCATTTAAATTCTCAAAATGTGTACATTGAATGGCTTCCCATGATACTTCTCGGGTCTGCATGCCCTCTTACTGCGCAACGAGCAGGCTCTCTTGAGGGGACAAGCGAAAATCCAGTGCCCTCGACGCTTTTCAAACCAGCACTCGGAAGGGTTACAAAGCCTGCCAAGCGCTCACTTCCGTGACAAGCCGCTTATTTCCGGTGGCTTCATACCTGGTTGATGAATGCGCCATCCAGCCTCCAAGTGGAGATCAGTGATATGCTGCGCTTGCGGAGCAGAGTATCGCAATGGTGCTTCCGGGGTAGCCATGTTGGATCCAAGGACCGCACTGCGAGAATCGACCGTCGCTTCTTCAGGAGATCCGGAGGCGCGGATGGCGTTGCTGTGGAGGCGTGCTGCGGCGTGCGGAGCAGAGAAGATATAGTGCGGCGACACGCCGCGCGTGCACCGTCGTCTTGTCATGTGTTTCTCTCCTCTTTTAATGCGAAAGCATTAATCGTCTCATGTAGCGAGCTGAAGTCATCAGTTTGAAGCGCGGAAACGGCACCTAGTTTCCTTCGGTTCGATTGGCTGGCACGCGTCGACGGGGCTCCCATTGGCCGCTGCGCTCGCCAGTTTCCACGACCTCTAACCCCATGGCGCTGTGTGTCCATCAGCGTCCAAGGCTACCGTGCCCAGGGGAGCACACGCGCCGACCAGCGACGAAAAGTACGCAGCAGACGAAAAAGGGAGCGGACGAGCGTCTTGCATGCTTTCGCATTCACAACTCATTAAAAATGCTAAGGTGTACCTCGATCTTTTTTTCTCTATGTCATCGGTAGAACATAGTGGCCGTCGAAAACGTCATCCCTTTGAAAGCCGTAGCTACGCGTTGTTGTCTGGTCCGAAGTGCCCGGATGTGCCGGTCGCGTATCTTTCCACGAGAGACGCGAGCAACGCGATCGTCCTCCGTGTCGTATGCTTCCCAGGCTTTGGAAACACGTTTTACAACATCGATTATACTCTATCGATTGGCTACACATAATGGTCAATGACCAAGAAACTTTCAAGTATTTTTATTTTAGTGTATGATGTATTTTTCGCAAGCGCAAAGCGAGAAGCATGCTTCGCCCGAAACTCGCCGCCTGCAAGGCCGCTTTTCCTCATGAAGGTTGGATTCAGTTTGTTTGTTTGTTTTATTTCGGGCACAGGGTCACAAGGAGAAAGGACAAAAGGCAGGTAGGCTCTGCCTGACGAGGCCCAGTCCCCTCAGTACACTGCATCAGCAGTCAATGGAAAAAAACAAGTACAAAGCATCGGCAAAAAAAAAAAAAAACATCGGCAAGAAACAGCAGTGCAATATCCTTGGTACCATTACCTCCACAAGGATGAAAATTACACGTCATATTTTATACAGTAGCTAAAATAAACCTGTTCACAATGCTATACACAGTGTATGTAAAGACAAATTGACGTTCAAATTTATTCTGAACAACATGCCAGAAGATACCTTTTAGATGCGGAGCATCTCTTGCTCGGGTCTATGTCCCGCGGCGTCGTAGTCCGCACTCACACTACGCATGCGCAACTCTCCTCCTTCGCTCTCTCCAACAGCTGCGCGTTACTCTCTCCGCTCTCTCTCTCTACCAGCTGCGTGCACTTCGCGTGCGTTCGCTTCTACTCACACCGCGCGCGCATGCGCAACTCTCCTCCTCTAGTCTCCTCTCCTTCAAGTGTGAATATAAGCAGCAGTAGCGCGCTGCGCGCGTTCAGTTCACGCTGTTGACTCCACTTCACTGCGTTCTTCCGATAAAGTGTGATGGAAGCAACAGTCCCGTCAGTTAGTGGGTTGGCGCAAGCAAGCGTCAGCACCACCCCACAAACTAACAGGAACGCTACGTCCACTGAAGACAAAAAAATTACACCATCTTCCCGAGGGTAACCATGGGGTGATGCGGAGCATCGCGGAGTTTCCAACAACGTTCACGCGATGTGTGGTAACCAACGCAAGTTAACAACGTAATAACACGCAAGTTAACAACGTTACTAACAACGTTACTAACACCGTTAATAACACCGTTAATAACGATCCGCGATGCTCCGCATCACCCCATGGTTCCCCTCGGGAAGATGGTGTAATTTTTTAAATCGCATTTGAAGCTACAACGTGAAGCACTATTTAGTATTATTCCCATAACATCTGGATGTTCGTTTAGGAATTGAGGTATCAAGTATTTTAATTTCTGTTTTCCATAGGTTGTTGTTAACCGAGGTATCCTATGGGATTCATGCCTTAAATTATAACGAGTATTATTCCAAAGGAATGTCTAAAAAAAAGTCGTTTGGTCGTTAATTATGTCGTTCCGTATGTAAATTGAAAGTTTTAGATGAAACATTTGGTTAACGTTAAAGGGGCCATGAAACAAATTTTGGGCTGGGATAAATGATTTTAAATTGGGAATTTACTAATCGCATATCGTTTAGTTGGCCAAAAGAAAGAAGGTAGAAAGTCAAAAGCCGGCTTTTCGGTACGAACATTTGAAAATATAGCGGACTATTTTGTACCTTCTTTTCTTCGAAAGCTCTCCGCCTTTTCACCATGATACATCCGCGGTTCCGAAAGCGCGTCAGCGGTGCCAACCTGACGTCAGCCGAGCCCAGCTCACGCATTGGACACGAGAACTGCGTCACTCGGACGTATGCGCTCGTCAACAATAAATCCGTCGACGAATATTCGGATTCGCGTTCGTGACCAATGAGTGCCCTGACGGAACTTATTGTCACTGGGGAATGACAAGTTCTATGGTGTGCATAAAAAGCACGGGGGAAGCTAGGAGTCATCGCACCGGTGCCGAAGAATGTCACGACGACGTGATTTCACAATTCGCATTTGAGTTGAGGAATAAAGCTAAGAAGGAAGAAGTAGGAAAATCGTTTCATGACCCCTTTAAGCAAATTGTGCTTTAAAAAGTACGGGGCAGTATGGTCCATGAAATTTAGATGATCTATGCAGCGTATTGCCTTTTTTTGCATGATAAAAAGCCCTCGAGGTTTGTCCTAGTTGTCGAGCCCCAGACTAATAAACAGTAATGAAGATGAGAATGCACTAAAGAGTAATACAATTGCAGTTTTAACCAATTTGGAATCAAATATCTAACTCTGTATAAGATGCCAATGGATCGAGAGATCTTCTTATGAATCTTATTTATATGGGGGGTCCCCATATCGGTGCACGTGACCGTATCTCCGCCAATACATAGGTTGCACTGACGTAATTTGGTCCTCCTTTCTGGTGGCCGGACTTCCTCGAGCGTAGCCTTTACTGTGCATATTCTACGAGCAGTACACGAGCGTCGGGAGCGAGCGGAAACGAGTGAGCACAGCTTCATTATACTTTGTTTCACTTTATCTGCAAGCGAAGCCAAAGCTAGAAGCGCGAGATCAGCGCTTTTTGCGGTTCTGCCCAGCTCGCGCGCTCGAGCAAAGCCTGAAGGCACGAAGCTTTCGTGCTCGCGCTTCCAGCTTTGCCTTCGCTCGCACATAAGGTGAAACGAAGTATAACAGCAGGTTTTGGCCACCAGAAAGGAGGAAGGATATGACGTCACGTGCAACCCATGTATACGGAGTTGGCGACGCAAGGAAAAGGGACGCGATACTCTGGCTCTCCAAGCAGTTACTCTAAACCAAACGAAATAGCCGCGAATTATCATCATCACCATTATCGTCTGTCTACAAAACTTAGGAGCAGCGTGAAATGCGGTCCCCGCCTATGGCCGCAACACACAGACCACTGGCAAGGAAAAGGTTGTTCGAAATTTGTAGGTTCATCTTTTCGAAGCGTGAAAGGTGTATAACAAATGCCCACGATGTTGTTTTCAAACAAACTGTGCGTCTACTCATTTCAGTAAAATACAAAAAGCCGAGTCTATCAAAATCAGGAAGACCAGTCAAAATAAAGTTATAGTGATTTATTTAGGCTCAGGAGAGCCGCGGCGCCGCAGAAAGGTGTCTTTCTCAGCACCTCAGATGTTTACGGGGGTGGAGTATGAACCACTGGGCCCATTTATTGGCCATTGGACGTTCTGCGACGCCGCGACCTTTCTAAGCCAAAACAAATATGACTGTCAACCTTAGAGGCCTCGAGGTACGATTACGATGCCGAAAACGACGATTCGAACATTCGAACGTCAGTCAGGCCGGCTCGCGCGGCGCTCGCTCCAAGGCGTCGATTGTTCAGCGAAGAATCAGCCGACGAGGAACAGCTCCCTGACGCACTAGAAGCACAGCCGAAGAACCCGCGACGGTGACCATCCGTCGCCTCCGATCATTTCAACACAGGGTGCGTCCTTGCCTATTCCTTGACGCCCGCTCGCTTTGTACAGCGATGCCGCGTATTTTTGGCCGTAGACAACAAAACCTCGAAGGCGCTACCCATTACAGAATGTTGGATTGTCTTCTCGACTGGTGGTTCTTTCCCGCGGCTACTTCTGGCATTGATCGCCACGAAAAAGGTGTGTGTGGCAAAGGGGGAGGGGAGAAGGGGGGGGGGGGGGGGGGTATAGACGCTTTCAGCGCGCGCCAGATTTAGCCGCCATGGCCGACCTTCAATTGTGTTACCAAAATGCCGAGCCACTGAAGCGGGCGTTGACGAGTCTCCACAGATGCCTATGCTGGGGAGAAGGACGCAGTAACTCTTAAAATTGCAATAACCTGTCCTTATGTGGTAATGATGAAGTGGAGCAAACGAAATAAGAGGGAACAAAAACTGAAGGTCGGTTATGGCGGCGCCCATGCCCAGCTGCCTGAAAGCGTGCTCGTTCTCGCTGTCGTTTCAAACGAACCTGCGCATGGATGGATGTAAGGATGGTGTTAGCAAATGATGTGACCCTGCCCCTCTTTTTCTTTTTTTGTGTAAAGGTAGTTTTTTTTTGGTTGTTTATTATTCTGCAGTCCATTCTGCAGTCCATATTGCATTCTGCATTATCATGCAAAAGACACTGCTGCAGACAGTATGACAATGATCTGCGGACAAGCCTATTGCATGTTCGAAGCGCTTCGTACATCTGAACACTAGGAACACGCCTGCATAGAGTTTTAGAGCGCAGCTCTTAGGCGCCCGTTTCCCTGTTTCGCGGCATTGGCGTCGGCGTAACCGCGCTAAATTTAGCGGGAAAATTGACGTCACGTGACCTCAACACCAATTCAATTCCCCGCTAAATTTAGCGGGGAATTCGTTATTACGTGACGTGACACCAAGTCATGTGACGTCATTTTCCCCGCTAAATTTAGCGGGGAAACTAAATTGGTGTTGAGGTCACGTGACGTCAACTTTCCCGCTAAATCTAGCGGAGAAACTCAGTTTGCTCTTAGGTGACGTGACACCAAGTCATGTGACGTCTTTTCCCAGGCTAAATTTAGCGGGAAAATTGAATTGTAGGAGGATGGGAAAGGAGGAAACGGAGGAGGAGGAAGAGGAGGGGCATACCGTTCCCTCCGTACTCTCCCCTCCTCCTCCTCAAGCGCTGCGCTCTAATTTCGCATTACAGAGATTTGTAAATGTCTTTCATTTTTTTGAGTGCGTGACCAATAGGACCGTCGTACAAGAAAGAAACACGCCTCAAAAAGTGTCTACAGTCTGTCTTTTCTTTTTTAATGATGTTCTAGCAGTGCGACCGCGACTTTAGCAAAAACTCTCAGTATAGGGGTAAGCCACCGACACGGCGGACAAAAGCATGTGAGTGCGACGAACCCTCTTGTTATGCAACAAGCTCCTGGTGGACCTTCCAAGCATGAAGCGTGAGGACAGGGGACGGGAGGGAGGGGCACGCACAAATCCAAATCCTCGCGTTCGGGTCTGAGTTTTTCCTCTGCGTCTCTCTCTCTCCCCCGCCCCCGGGGCCCTTTCCACACACACACACACACACACGCCTTTTTACAGGGCTATAAGGAGTATTCACTAGGCGCCATATTTGTGGGCGCTGTCTAGAGCGCATGCTCAGAACGAGCCCCCATTAATAGGCTGCAAAGACCGGCCATTTTGACGGTGTGGAATGCACGTAGCAAAAGAACCCTGGAAGCTAGCCATCAGCACGTGCTCAGCAGGCGCGCACACAGCTACGGCCGCCAGTGAATACTTCCTATTAGCCCCGAGCGCGACCGAAAGCGTCGCTGTGGTCGGCCTTCCACGATATTGGCCGAACGCTGACTATGACGTCGGAAAGAGGATTTATCATCGACGCAAAATAAGAGGAATGAAAGAACTTTAATTTTGACGGTGTTGGCAGTGTTCCTTTGAGAGCGCAATGATTTCAAGCTTCCACCATGCTAATAAAAAACACCAACGAACTTGTTGTTTGCAAGGTAATGACGTCACAAGGGGGACCCACAGGAGGGCGCCACCAAAACATCTCGCCGCTAATAGAGTGCCTCTACTGAGCCAGTTCGCTAGCGTCCTGGCCAATCTTCTCCTCATTACCCTTCTAAAGCGGAATGTATTCTTGGGCTTGCACTACGGGTTCCACAACGACACGCCAAGGAGTAACAAAAAAGCTTACGTTCACCATTGATCCTGAGAAATTAACAGACCCCGAGGTAGGTAATCTTAAAGGAATGCTCCTATGTCTGCGATCGGGTCCCAAACACGGCAGGAGTATTATGCACCCGCCGACTAAGATTTTCTTTACGCGCACTCTTAGAAAAAGTTAGTAGTACTTACTAACTGAGAGTTAGTAACGGCTTGTCGCAACATCCACTACCTTGTTAGTAACTGCATAACGGTCAAGTTAGTAACGTTACTAACTAGGGAAGCTAGTAACTGTTACAAACCTAAGAGAGCACTACGGTATGAATGTAGCTCAGCCTTAAAAAAAAGTCAGTAAAGTGAGTGAAGCGTGCCGTCGAAAAGAGTTGGCCGGCTGCCAAACACCTCCACCCTGAGCTCCGCAAACCACACAACGCAAGTGTTAAAGAAAAAAAAGCAGGAAAGATGTTTTGTGAAAGATACTTTGGTAAAAAAAAAAAAGAAAAAAAGACTGTACAAAATGAGGCCATGACGACGCTAGCAAGTCTGGAAGGCTTAGGCTGGAGTTAACGTCCGCAGCATTCCTCATAAAACGCAGTTCTTCATATTACTGTTCAAATAACAGATCGCGATAGAACTGCAATTTTGTTTTGTCAGTTAAAACCAAACTGCATTTTCTTTTTTTCCTTTTTTTTTCGTGTTGCAGAAGCCGCCGCATCAGCGGCCGATGTCCGCTGGCAAAGTTTTGGCCCTGATAGTGGTTGTTGTAGGCTTTGCGATAGTCGCCGTCGCCGTGTCCTGGTGCTGCTGGTGCATCCGCAACCGCTATGGCGACAAGAACGTCCAGGCCGTCAAGTCGGCCGCCACCGTCGCCGACACCATGGAGTCCATGAGGACCAAGAGCTCGGTGTCCGCCATGCCGCCAGCTGGCGCCACCGCTGCACCCGCTGTCGCAGACCCCACGGCGCGGCCACGTCGTCTGCTACGCGTGCAGGTAGGCAAGAGCCAATCCACTTAGAAGACAGGACCCACGCGTGACGTCATCCTTAGTGAATCCACCGACCCACCTCAAGCGGCAAACATGCTGAAGCTAGTGCATTACATTTCGTTGCTCTTTACATTTTGTTATTCATTATAATTAGGGTTCCGTGTTTTCGGATAAATCCGAAAAACACTCGCCGATAAATGTTCCGTCAATTCGGATTTATCCGAAAAACTCAGAATTCCGAGGTCACGACGACAAAATAAAAAAGCAACAAGAAAAAAACGTGGTGTTTCACAAATAAACTTTACAAGAGCACAAGGTCAGTGGTCCCGAGGAGATGTAACTTCAGTTTCCTTTGAAATCGAACTATACTGACAAAAGGGGGTTGCCTTTTAGCTCGCCAAGGTTCCTTCAGGAAAACGGGTCATGGTACCCGTTTTGTTTTTATTTGTTTGTTTTAATTTCTTTCTTAATTAAAAAAAATAGGAACACAGTAAAATAAACTTCGAATTTCCAGCAAAAAAAAAATAATAAACTCCGAAAAAATACCTTCGAATTTCGCGCGAGATAAAAACTCTGAAAACACGCAATCCTAGTTATAATGCACTACTCGGTACATTTCGCTACTGGTTGCATTTCATTATTCCCGTTGAATTTCGTTACTCGTTATATTTTGTTACTCGCTATATCATATCACTCGTTACGTTTCGTAACTCCTTACATGTTGTTGCTTTTTTTTACATTTCGTTGCCAAACCTTCGCGAGTTAAAACAAATTATACGCTTCAAATGTTCTTGCTGTTGTTTTAATAGGAAGATTTGGGCAAGTTGGTGATTTATAGTAGGCAGCGCGAGAGGACAAGGACACAACGGGGACACACACAAAAGAGACATACAAAGGGTGCTGGCATACAAGTTGCAACCCTCGTATATTCGGGAATTATAAGATCAGCGCCCTTTGTACAAAAAAAAAAATTAAATGCAAGTTTGAAAAAAAAAATCAAGCCTAAAAAAAACTTTTTTACAGCGGAGCTGTTTAGGGCTAGTGTCCCCAGGATCGTGTCCCCAGCAAAGAAATGAAGACACCGAACTCTGGACACTTACCGCTATCTGTAAGCGACGGCGCCAAGCCACGTAGCTGGTTGCCGCCGTCGCTGATAGATGGCGGCAGCCTTTCCACTCTGGCTTGCCGACTTGCGGCCGGCCATTACTTTCCATTGTACAGCTCCGCTGGTCTTCCTTCTTCACCAGAGTAGAAAGGCTCAACGGATTTTTTTTTTTCTATTTGCACGGAGACAAAAACAGCAAAAACGTCTGATTGACACTGCTACTAACAGACAGGAATCACAACTAGTGTGACTGAATACCGTTTCACTGTACAGCATTCACATTCTCTAATACTTTTCCGGCACCAGTCTCACTCTAGCCGAGCATATTTTGATTTTCTGCTGCGTAATTGGACTGCAGGAGTCACGTGAGACGCGTGTGCCGTCACTATCGTCGTCACTAGCCGCGTTCGATTTACCTGCACTTCCTGCACCGGTGCTGGAAAGCCAGTGTAGGGCGGTGTATGACGAAAACAACAAAGGACAAACACAAATCTCCAAACACAGCTAGGTGACTGGTGCTCGACCGAAAAAATCCGCCTGGTTCTGGTATCGAATCAGGGACCTCTCCATTTCCAGTGGAGCGCTACACCAACTGAGATAACCAGGAGTTAGACGTCAGTAGAGCTAACGGGTTTTATCAGCTGCCACCAGTCCAACACCAACACGGGTAAACGGGTGGCATTTTTATGGTTATGATGACAATGCAATTAAAGGCAAAGGTGCAAGCGAGCTGGACAAGAATGACGAAAATAATCCCTGGAAAAGGGGAACAAGGAAGAAAGGACAAACACAAATCTCCAAACACAGATAGGAACGGGCATCGCGCTGTTGTATTGCTCTTCGTTGCCTTTTATGATCCATACTTAGCGTACACTCAAAGAAGAATGGCCAAAGATGACGAAATACGCGGATATCTTGGCCGACCGGAGCTTTGCCCCGCAAAAATAGCGACAGCGGGGAGCAAGGCCAGGAGAGGGGGTGAACGCATGCGCAGAGGCTTTCAAGTCGCTGGATCCAGGGAAAGTAGCGGCAAGCTCCCCGTACAGTCGCCATTTTGGTTCATGGAATGGGCCGTTTCTCCTTTACTTCTCCACTCTTGGTGAGCCTATCTAAATTCGCTGGGGACGGGTAGCTTTATAGAGACGTTTCTTGCATACCGAGATTTTGCTTTTCACACACCGGCGAAACAAGCCCACATCTTTCGTATCGCCACCACATGCGGCGTCGGTGCTTGGATGCATTGAAAAATAAGTTTCCTGTCTTGAAATGCGCAATAACAACGATACAATATTAAGAGACCTGTGGAAATGATTGACAAGTTGATTGCACGCACAGTGCTAAAGACGCTTAAATATGATGCTCCATGGCGATCTTGGCACAACTGGTTCAGAATGAACCTGTAGAGGCTTCGAAGGTCTGAATGCATCGAAATGGCGATTGCCATGGCAACCGAGACCGAGCAGCCAATCACCTTGCGAGGTTTTGCTCGTCTGTATGTTAGTATATGTTGGTGTCCGGCTAGCAGGCAGGGAAGGCAATGCGCTACTCTCCCAGGATCCGGTGTCTTTACCGCTAACCTCCACCTTAACTCTCGCCCTTTTGTCAAGTTTTCAAGTACGGCCTTTGGTCGCCGCAGTCTTGCTGTTGGTGTGTGTGCGCAGAGCGTTTGACCGAGCTCTGGTTCGAACGATTAGTGCGTAGACCTAAAGCAAGCTGCCTCTGTCTCCACTGCACTCGTCGAACGCGTTAGACCGCGAGAGCCAAACGCCGGACGCCAGCGTTCCGCGTTCTAACCAATTCGACGAGTGCAGTGGAGACAGAGGCAGCTATAGCCTTAGGTCCACTAATCCTTCCAACCAGAGCTTGGCGTCCTGATGTCCCCCTCTCGTCTCCTTCACTCCCTCAGTTTCTTGGCGAACCGACTCTATAATGCCCGAGTTCTCACTAAATAGACAAACAGAAACAGCTCACACAGACAAGCCCCAAAGCATATGCAGAGTGCACGAGAGGGTACCTTCGGCAGGCTTGTAGTCTTTCGGTGCCCGTGAGGTAAGCACAAGTGACTGCAAGTTTGCCAAAGATACCGTGATTCTGAGCGCGATTGAGGCTTGTCGGTGTCCGAACTGTTTCTGTTTGGCGCTTGAGCGGAACTATCATTAGTGAAGACACGGAGAGTTCAGTCTTGCTATAGACCTTTCCATTTCTAATCACCCGGGCGAAAAATGCTGAGTCACTGAGGCGTGTACGCATGCGCAGCGTCTGATATGCCGCACAACAAAGCAACCGTGCATGCTCAGAAGTCCTTCCACAGCCCAGCAGACAAAGATGGCAGCGCGCAGAAGGCGATTTTTGCAAAGGTCTCTACTCCGTTTCTGCAATCAGTGCTGCAATCCGATGGAGCCAATTAAGCTGCACCAAAAGTGCATCGTCACGGCTCTCGTCGTCTTTGTGCGGCCGGCTCAATCAATCACGCACAGTATCGAAATTGACGGCACGTGACCTATACGTCAACTCAGTTTCCCCGCTAAATTTAGCGGGAAATCGATGTCATGTGACCCATACACCAATTCAGTTACCCGATAAATTTTGCGGGAAAATTCATGTCTTGTGACCTAGACCCCAATCCAGTTCCCCCGCTAAATTTAGTGGGGGGAAATCGTCGTCACGTGACTTCACGGCACGTAACCTAGACAACCATACAGTTTCCCCGCTAAATTTAGCGCGTAAATATACGCCACGTGACACACCAATTTCCCCCCCCCCCCTCTCATCCCTCTCCTTTCCTCTCCCCATCCCTTCAAGTCAAGAAGGAAAGAGAAGCTCCTGCCACAAGCGTGATGCGCCCGTTTCAAATCCCTCCGCAGCCGAAAGAATAGTTCACTGAGGAAACGGCCCTTGTTCCGCTTCAGTAAATAGATATTGGCTACAGAGTGATGCCCACTTGTCTCCGACCCTCACTTTTTAAGAAAGCGATTTGTATTCGTCGGAGAGGGAACCGAGCCCCTGAAAGTAGCCTTTGTATCCATCGGAGGAAGAACCTAACCCCCGGAAGTCATATTTGTTTCCATCGGAGGGGGAAAACTCTAATGTCCCGCTCGTGGCTTCCACAACGCTAAGTCAAAATCGAAAGATAAGGCAAATATTTACAGGAAGGCAAGACCCTCCTCCAGCGTTGGTCGCGACGTCACGGAAAAGGGATATATGAATCCCTTTGTGGGGCATTTTCCGCTACCTTCTTCACCCGTAACTTACTATAGCGACACCTCCTACATAACCGTAGGTGATGTTGCTTGAAGGATAAAGGTCTAAAGCGTAGACCGCATGGAGCGTTTTTCTGCACGCGAAACGCGACGCGCTATGAACGCTCGCGCGGAAGCTGACGCGGGGGCACCCGCATGCAGCCAAAGCCAAGCGCCGCCGGCCGCGCGTTATCAACGTTGCCAGATAACCGATTTCTCAACGCGCGATGTAATTGCTCACGTAAATACTGCAAAATAAGAGTTAAAGTATTAAATAAGTAAATCAAACGGGTTTTCGTGTCAAAAAGAACACTTTTTCAATTTTTATATGGCCAATAAAAGGTTTTTGAACACTTTGAATAGCGCTGAATACGAAACAGCGTACTGAGCCAGCCGCGTCGCGAGTGGTGTGTTGTTCGCGTTGTTCGTGTTGAGTGCTTTTCTGCGCTGAGTGCAAGTAAAGTTTACTTCAGTGCAAGCTCTATTTGCCAGAATTTGAGATTTGCTCTAGTCCAGTATTGAGCGAAGGCGAAAGCTCCTCCTGCTAAGAAGTATGCTTGTGCTAAAGCAGGCACAACTGGAAAATCGATCCCAAAGAAAGGGTCGCTTCTCAACCTCGTCAACGAGCATTTCATTGAATGCACGTTTGTTAACCATCGCACGTGCAATCGGCAAACAAAAAGAAGCGCAGTCAAACCGCCAAAACCAGAAGCGGTTTTCTGTGCTGAATCGTGTGATGGTTCGAGCGACTCTCATTGGGCGAGAGCCGCCTCGACGCCTCGGCGCGCGCGTCTTGTTCTGGGTCGGCTAGAAACCAACGCTCCCGTGAAAACGCGCGGCCGCGCGCAGGAAATGACGTCAATTTGACGCCGACGCGCCCGAATCGCGAGCAAAAACGCTCCATGCGGTCTACGCTTAAAGGTCGCTGCCAATTTTGTTCTGTGTATGAATGGTTTAGTCCGCCAAGCTCGTTTGGTAAACGTACAAAGACGGCGAGCGCTTTGGCGATACACTTTTTGGTTGAGGATTGATAGATAGGTGATAAATACTAACGGCTGTATCGTTTATAACGGGGGGGGGGGGGGGGGGGGGGGGGGGGGGGGGCGGTAGCTTGCGCCACCTAGACCAAACCAAACTTGCATAGAAAGTGCGGGAAATTCACTTTCTTCGCGCGCAGGCCAACTGTGGTGGACCCGTGACGGTGCTTCCCGACCACTGACGAATCGGCTTTACTGCTTTACCCGAAAACGGTTGCGGAGGAGCTCCAACACGCCCGCTGCCCAGCACCGAGCAGCGACAACCTCCCGCCTGACCTGGATTTCGACGACGACCAGACGTCCCTCCTGGCCTCGTACACGAGGCAGAACGCCGAGGAACCCCTGATCGCCGGAGATCTGTACAAGCGGACAGTGTCCAAACTGGACATCTTCAACAGGGCACATTCCCCACCGACGCCGAGCCCAGACACCTCAACAAAACACGGTTACAGGACGATCGACAACGAGTTGGAAAGGATCGGCACGCGGCGCCTCAGCGAGCATAAGCAGTCCAAGTTCGATATGTTTTCCAGGGAGAACACGTTGATGAACATGGAGTCCTCCGCATCCAAGAAGTCTACGCCAGCGTCACCAGGTGGGCTCCAGGACTTCCAGAGAGGGTTTCTTGAGGATTTCGAGAGAGACCGTTTAGGTTCTTCGCTGGACGGCGCCATGTCACCCGATCAGAACCCGGGAGGTGGGAAGGCTAGTTGGAAAACTCCCAGGTCGCTTGGCATCGTGTCATTCCCACGTAGCAAGCTCGATCGGTCAAGAGACTCAGACATCTCCTCCAAAAGTTGATGCGTCGATGATTCCAGCTTCTGTGAAGGACAGTAGAGATGGAAAGAAGTCGGACATTCCCGCAGACGTATCCCATGCGGCAGCGATTTCCTCGAAAATAATTTCTGATGAAAGCGTCTCATCATCTGCGACATGGTTGCAGTTGTCTTCCAAGGATCGTTCAAGGAGATCCAGCTACAGCAGACACTTTCTGATCTCTCGAAGAAGCTTATAACTCTCCACCGGAAACCAACGAGAGTAGCCCGTTCGTCTCTGTTTTGTCGTCACTGGTGAAGGAGCAAGGGGCGCCGCCACTACCGGCAGTTGGGATAAATGTTGAGACAAAGCCTCACAGGGAGTTGTCAGAAAACATACGAAGACTTATCGCCCTGGCGAAATCAAAGAAGTATCTTGCAGCGTCCCCTGATGCGGCAGCGCAAACCATTTGTGATTCTCCGAAATCAATGTGTCCCGGAATTCGTCTCTCCGCCGAGGCAAAGAAGCTCATCCGCCACTGATCTTCGCGAATCTCATCAGACAACATCGAGAAAAAAGTCAACTTAAACTCAATGCCACGAGCATGGTGGACTATCAGTCATGATCAGTACTCGAACATTTGTTTTTTTGTCTCTTATGGATTTACAATTGTTTCATTAATTACATCTTTTTTTCGGTCACAGTTCTTGTCAGCTTTTTTATTTTTTTATTTATGTTTCTCAGACGCCTTGCATTTATAAAACACCAGTATTGATGATGACTCGTTTGTGTTACCTAACGTGTTACCTAATGTTACCTAAGCCTCTGGATGTCGCGCTAGAAGTGCACGGTCTCACGAGCGG
>JABSTQ010007589.1:0-16875 GCA_013358835.2 Ixodes persulcatus
TATTTTTGAGAAAACAAAACTTTGCGGCGTTCTTTCGGCCACTCCCGCTATGTGATAACGCAAGTAATCTCTAATTTCTGTGTTTGACGAGTTCAGCGACCCTAGTTTAGCGTGAAAATGCAAGAACCGACACCAACCTAGGTTGCCGCAAGGCCCTTTTGTTTAGAATGGTGTCATTCTTTGTAGTACCCGATGCCGACAGCACGCGCTAAGAGGGAAAATGCAAAGAAATCGCGTAAAACAAATGGTCGCCGTAGCAAAGTTTGCGACACGAGCGCGTGCAGAGATACGCTCTTTCGCGCGCTTCAGAACAAAAAATATAAGCGTTCGGAACAAAAAGGCTTGATGTCATCATCCTAAGCAAAGCGGACATGAAGGCATCCTACACCAACCAACCTCAAGCACGTGCAGCACGCTCGGGAGGATACCTTTTGATAGGGTTTCAATCACTCGTGCTTACTTCACAAGCACCCAGAGGTTGCAAGCCTGTCAAGAATAGTTGTGTGGGGCGATGTCGGTTGCTGCTTTTTGTCGCTCAACTGGAACTACGGTCGTTGACATGTTAAGAACCCAGTGGCAAAAGTCCCTCAAATTGATTTATATCAATGCGCCAATCAATCGCTTTGTTTCGTCGAGCTTATAGACCTAGCAACCACCAAGACTATGGTCGACACGCTTCATCAGCAGCGATGGCTACTCTTCGGGGCTTTGCTGCTCGACCTTGACTCAAGTTATTTTGGCAGATCACAGTGGTTGTTTCTTTTGCGATGATCTTTGTGGGGCTAAGTGAAAGTGCTTTGGTCGCCGGGGTGCGCTGCGTGAGACGGTCGAGCATCGCCACCGCGGTGCTGCCTTATCGTGCTCCATCTGCTTCTCGGCTGTCTTTAATAAATATAGTAAGCCCGGAATGTAGCCTTCAAAGCAGTGCCAATTTATCTGTGAAACGTGGCGTTCTTTCCAAGTTTTGTCGTCGGAATCTGCTGTACGGTTATTCAAGTAAGCAATGGTTGCCTCGTGCTTTCATAGCCACACATGGAGGCATCATCTCTCAAAGTTACAATCGTGTCCGGCTGTCAGCCTCGACGACTCAAAGTAGACAATCTTACCGTTTTGTTCTCAATAGCCTTGCATCGCCTCGCGACAATTTCTTTCCGCTCCTTCAGCGTCAAGATTGGCTACATCCTCTCGTGTCTGAAACCGACGTTGCCAATATGGCCTTGTCACACATCAGACAAGACCCTACTTTCTTGAAACCGGAGCGGACGCATTCCGCCCGTCGGTGGAGTATCTGGTTGGTTCTTAACCTCCCACTAACGAGGGCATTAGTATGGTGCCTGGGATACGTCGCCAACTCTTACGTTTGCCCATAGCCCCTCTATACTGACAAAGCCTGGCAGCTCGTCACGTGACGCGGCCGCCATGGCAGACAAGAGTCATGTAACGGGCGCCCCGCTGCGGCGAGACGCCGAAACACACTTGTCCCCAGCGATGGAATGTCCGCTCGTGCTTCTCGCGTTCCTCGGGCTACCGCTTGTTTTCTCGCCGGGTTCGAAAACCATGTTTCGGGTCCTCGCCGCTGCAAAAGCTGTGCGCTGAATACCAGGCTCTCCGCAAACTGCTCTGTGCTACCAGGATCGCTAAACTCGTCAGACACAACTTTCTTTGTGTTATGACATTGTGGGGGGAGGAGCCGAAAGATTGCAGCGAAGTTTTCTTTTCTCACAAACCCGCAGATCCGTTTATCTTCGTGACGTTTTTCATTGAGGGGGCGAAAAATCCCTACTATTCCCTAGGCGCCGAGCTAGAGCAGCACGAGAAAGCACGCGGAGACGAACGTGGCTCGTATACGTATAATGTAACGATGAAGATTATCAGCTGCGACTTTGATGGTCTCCAAAATGCACAGCGGAGGCTTGGGTAATTGCATTATAAAATCAACACCATCAAAGTTGATAGTCTGATATCGTTCTTATTTCCGCCGATAAAGCAGAATTTACAAAAAAAAAACGTCGTGGTCGTCCCTTTTATTTATCTCGGCCTTTTGAATTTGATCAGAGTGTAGCCCGACGTGTCTAGGTCACAACCAATCGAGTAGCATTGTCCACCTTTAGACGGATTTCGGTTCCGGGCAGTTGTCCCCCATCAGCGGGAGATGAAATCATTTCAAAGATTTCATCTCCCGCTGTCAAAAGACTTTCAAAGATTAGCCAAACTGGGATTAATTCTGCGTTCATCAACTGAAATAAGAGTAATGTCAGTTTGTCAATATTGACGGTGATGTTTTGAGAACGCGAGGACACTAAGCTTTCATCGTACACAACCAAACTTTTCACCATGGATTCGAACACGCACCATCAAATTTGTCGTTCACAACTGATCATCCTGACCGTAACGTCAAAGTTATGAACTATAAAAGGACGTCACTGAACGCGCCTGCACACAACGAGCCCGGGGCAGGGGATACTGCCCCAGCCCCGGACTATAGCATTTCAGAGAGTTATAATAAAAAAATGACAGACGTTTACAGTTATCTGTAATGTAGAATTAAAAGGCAGCTCTTGAGGAGGAGGAGGGGAGGGTACGGAGGGGAGGGTACGGAGGGGAGGGTATGCCCCTCCACCCCCCCTCCTCCTATCCTGCTCCCCTCTCATTTAGCGGGCAAACTTAATTGCTGTTAAAATCACGTGACGTCAATCTCCCCGCTGAATTTAGTGAAAAAACGTCCCATAATGCAACGCGCGCGCGGTTACGCCGACGGCGACGCCGCTCAAGCTCGAAACGGGCGCATAAGAGTTGCGCTCTAAAAATTCGGGGGAAGGGATATTTCCCTTCTTCACTACTATCACCCCACCCCACCCCTCTCTCTCTCTCTCTCTCCCGAACAATTTCTACGGCCCTTCCTGACCCCTATTTGAGTGTGTGTTTGTGTTGGTTATACCTTTTTTCCCCCTTTCCACGGCTTTTTCTCGCCATCCCCCCTCGCCTCTCATCTCTCAGACATTACCGGCGTCTCTATACATAACGCCTGTGGGTGACCCCGGTGGCGTTGTTGACAGTGGCGGAAGATGAGCTCTAAAACCGCATACACCGCGCACGGCTCCACAATATCACAAAGTTTAATCTTCGCCTCGATTCCGAAGCGAAGATTTTGGCCTCAAATTACTCCTTCCCAAAGTTGTGAAACGTCACTTTGTCGTCACCAATAACTTCCACAATAGACGATCTTGCGACGAGAAAGTTCAGAGTATTTACAACCCGCGTAGGGACAATCTACGTTTCATTGACTCTATCGCGGCGTAGGGATGTAGGGACACGCAGGCGCGACGTCATCAGTGCAGCCGTTCAATCGGCTGGCCCCACGGTGTTGCTCGCGCACGCTCCGATGAAGCTCGCTGCAACTTTGTTCCTAACATTCTCGCTGGAATTTGAGCACCGAGAGACCTTGGATGATTGACATCTCGTCCCGCGTGACGCCAAAATCGCGAGAGTCCAATCAGCACGCTCTGCGAACTTCGTGCCCAACTTTGTGTTTGACGAGTTTAGCGACCCAGATCCTCGCGCTCCAAATCTGCGACCGGGCGCTCTATGACTCCGTCATCGAACTGCCAGGCTTTGTGAGTATTAGCGGCGAGAAGTTTTGGTGGCTCCCTCCTGTGGTTCCCCCTTGTGACGTCATTACCTTGCAAACAACAAGTTCGATGGTGTTTGTTATTAGCATGGTGGAAGCTTGAAATCATTGCACTCTCAAAGGAACACTGCCAACACCGTCAAAATTAAAGTTCTTTCATTCCTCTTATTTCCGTCGATGAAAATCCCCTTTCCGCCGTCATAGTCAGCGTTCGGCCAATCGTGGAAGGCCGACCACAGCGACGCTTTCGGTCGCGCACGGGGCTAATAGAGGAGGATGGTTTACCGCGTCCTGAAAGAGAGCGTCTGCTCTTTTTGTTACGAAGACATAGCAGTTTTTTGTCATCCATGGTATGTCGTTTCTGCGCTTTCCCTACTCCATTTCAGAAGGAATATATTTAGTGATAAACAAAAAAACGTTAATCCCTATATAATTCTTCAATATTAAGCAATGCTCATGCACATTCAAACTCCGGCAGATAAGCTAGGAGATAAAAAAAATGCTGTAATATTCTCCAATATACAAAAAAAAATTGGGGACAGGGTTTATCATTGACAGCGTGTTGGCACGTGACGTATGAAACGACAACTCTGTGGTCACTCATACCCCAAATGGTAATGATCGATGAGATGGCAGACGTGTAGTTTATAAGAAACAGATCTAAGTTAGATTCATATTATGCGTTATACCTCGTTGGAAGCGTCACAAATTGTTATAACTCATAACCGTTTACAAGTTCGTCAAATGTTTTATACAGTGACGACGTATTCTGCAGAAGTGGCAAACAATTAACCCATTCAATATTCAGAAAATTAAAGAAGCCGCCAAGTATCATGTATACAGGTCTTATTGAAGATAACGCATTAGAAAGACACCAAAGGTGATCCAAAGAACTGCATACCTGACGGCCTATAAAATGAGCTTACTGTTAAGAACTTATGAATTCAAAGTTTTTTCTTGAATCATACAGATTCACGCACGCGGTCTCTGAATTCAAAAACCGTGCTGTCGAGGTTTTTCGAGACAAGTAAAAATACGCCCCGTCCCCTAGAGTTTCTCTCTTTGCGGTAGACTTCGTAGTTAGGTGGACACATTTCAGAGTTGATTATGGAAGCATCAAGCAAGGATTCAGTAACGAAAACAACATAAGCACTTGTTGTAGAAAGGGGAAAAGCAATGTCGCTCTTTTTATTTTTGACACTCCTACAGTTCCGTGTAACACAAAAATGTTCCAGAGAGTTTGGCTTTCTGGTTTCGCTATCTTTTCGTTGCTGTTTAGCATTCTCGCACACTGTGTTATCGTCGGGATTGTACTGGTATGTTTTACATCGGATAGCTAACCTCTTGTAAGGTAGTTAAATTGCGCGTTTTGCTCATTGGCGTAGTCTAGAAGTTTACTTTTGGCCTTCTGTATTTCAGATGAAATATCTTCACCAATAGAAACAGCACTCCCCTCTAGATTGTATGCCGCGGACAGAAAATATTTTTTTTTCATGTTTAAGTGACAAAATCTTTGATTTAAAAGGGCGTCCTTTCTCTTCCGTAAAGCGGCCAAGCCTGTGTGCGCTCTCAACGATAATGGGCTCACTGATCTCTAATAAAGGGGGCTGGATGGCGCATAGCCGCTCTCCGAGCAGGGCGCAGGTGAAGCCACTGGACGTTTGATGCTTGTCCCGGAAGTTGGGCGTCTGCTAGGCTTTCTATGGCACCAAGTCGATGTTTTGGTCCGAACTTTCCAAAGTCTTTGGGTGGGTTTTAATGATCATGCTCCGAATTAAATCCCGAAAATGAGTCATTTGAACTTGGGATATATGCACACTTGATCAACTAGAATCACACATTGTTTACATTGAATGGCTTCCATTATATTTTTCGGGTCTGCATGTGCTCTTACTGCACAAACAGCAGGCTCTCTGAGGTGACAAGCAATAATCCAGCGCCCTCGACGCTTTTCGAACCAGCACTCAGAAGGGTTACAAAGCCTGCCAAGCGCTCACTTCCGGGACAAGCCGCTTACTTCCAGTGGCTTCATCCCTGTTTGCTGAATGCGCCATTCAGTCCCCTATAATAGAGATCCGTGGGCTTAAGCATGATGCCTAACTTCTCAGATTAAAATATAATCACCTTGGCCTCTAATTCTTTTCAAGTTTCCCTTGTTACATCAGCCAAACGATAAGTGATAAGGTTGTTTCGGCGAGATTGATTCTCAAGTTCGTTCTGCCTAGGGGCGGCTATTCAGAGTTGCATGTCAAGTGCGAGATTTCCGTTTTTTTAATTCAGCAACCTCTTCTTAAAGCTGTTTCTAACTTAAAACCGTTAGAAACAGCTCAAAATACAGCCCTGCGAGCAATGCTTTTTACTAAAAGACGCGAAAACACTAACTTTGCATACCCTTTACTAAATATTTTACCAGTTCATCAGTGCATCGAATATCGGATAGCCTTGTTAACATTTAATTTTCTAAACAACCACACAACCTGTTCATCGATCAAATTGACTCATCAAGACGCCGCGTATCCTTTCCGCTCTCATTTTCAAACGTCACTGACGGTACCACCCATAAGAACTAACTATGGCGCATTCACATTCACTTACATTGCAACCAAAATATGGAACTCGCTCCCACAAATACTAACAGCAATGTCATCTTTTCATATGTTCAAAAAATCATTGCGTATACATATACAATCTACACGATCCATAACATGATTTCACTGTTTCTTATGACTGTGTATCACATAGTTATCTTATTTTCCTTTTCATACTTTTTGTTTCGATTTATGATCACATTTGTATCATATCTCATTGTTACTGTATAGCTAATCTCTTTTATCTATTCAGTTCGTTCATGTTTGTTTACCGAGAGTTTTCTTTTTGCTTTGTATAACGTTGTTCTATTTTATACTCACAATGTTGTTATTTCGTTCATAAAGTGCCAACATAGGTCGCTAACACATTGTTTATTACCATGGGGTCCCTTCAACAGTTTTCTTTGAAAACTTTGGGACCCCTGCCTGTATAACATCCTTTGTATTAACAATTGTTCTATAAATAAAATTCATTTTTGACTTGACTTGACTTGACTTCTTTGAAGGATATGAGCTATGATGTCTCGTTGTAAATACAAGTTAGTTGTGACGATAGACCTTCCAATATACCTTCGAATGTCTTTGCATTTCCCTTCTGGCTTTCAATTCATGCAACAATAATTTTTGTCTCTCGTTTATTGTAGAAAATAATTGCATTGCCTCAACTAGCTGTCTTCCCTGTGGAGAAGTGAGCTGGCCTGGGTTCGATTCTACATCTCTTACCATCAACAGTCGTGGTTTGATTACCCTATAGTGACAGTTGGACTGTATCTAGAATAACACTCAGCAAGACCAAAATATGCTCTATACAAAGTATGGGGTCTCAATGCTGATGAACCAGAATGTCGTCTGTGGCCTTCAAGCTTATAATGGGATAAAAAAACAACCTGCAGATAAAGGTATAGTGAGCGTCCAGCCGGCATGTCGGCACCGAAACCCGAGGGTGGATGGTGAAGCAGCTGCTGGCATACAGTTCCATTATATGACGTGGAACTCTCTTGCCTACTGTAGTCTCGGTTGAAAACCAGACACAGCTTCAAAAAATCCAGCGACGGAACGTTGAAAAAACAGCACAAGAGGGCTAGGAATTTGCAGTTGTTAGCGGAAGCACCTTCAGTGACTGTTGACGTGTAAACGGTGCCGTGCTGGGCGACTATAAGCCCCACCACCTGCAGAAATAAGGAGAGTGAGCGTTCCGCCGGCATGTCGGCACTAATGGCAGAGCAACGTCACTTGAAAAATCTGTATATAGAGTTTTTTTAGCCTTATCTTGCACGAAAACGCCAGCGGCGGGCATTGTGTAAAAATAAATTTGATGAGCACTGAGCAACTTTAACTCGTCGTGGCAAAATGAACACGCCTAACCGATCGTCCTATTGTTTTATTTTTTTTTTATTTCGCTCTCTTTTTTATTCCCTCTCGAGACCACCGATGTCAGCGGCCAATATTTGCCGCATTCTGCTCCCATGTTCACATTAGTTGACCAGGTCTAATCCTCTATTGAGAGCAGCTGAGTTTGACCAATGCCACCGATGGGACATCATGATCATTCAACAATTCTTTCCTTCTACATGCCATCAAGCTCTGGAATGATCTTCCCGAGGCCATCGTTTCAGTTTCCGATCCAACATTTTTTCGTTCAGTGTTAACCACATATATTTTAGCTATTTAGAAATGTGTAACCATGTTCTTTCCTTGTGGACTGGATGCTGTATCTACATTTTGCTTTACTCGAGATGTTAACAGATGTGTGTGTTATTATTTTGTGTGTCATTATGCGCTTCATGTCACCCAGCTGGACAATTGTTTGGTTTATTTTGATGCTCGCAGTAGTGTATTATTATTTGTATGAAGTCGGCGTGCTCAGTGCAATTTCTTATGCATGTTAATCAGATTGTACAGTCCCCACCCATGTAATGCCGACAGGCCTTTGAGGTATTTTGAATAAATAAATAAAAGAGACGGCCTGCCCCTCCCCCTTCCAGATGTCATCAGTAGTGGATCCAGGCAGCGCCGCTATAGGCTTGCGTCAGCATCGTAGCTAGCGCGCCTTGCAGAGTCTCGCGACGAGAGCGACGCTAGCAAGCGGCATTGCCAAGACGAACGCGCCTCTCACATCGCGGCCACTCTCGTCAAGCGTCAGCGTGTGTCCAGCTCGGGGTTTGTCGGGGATCCACTAACGTCGACGCAATGGACAGGCCTTGTCTTCTATGTGCTATTTGTTTTATCCGCTTCTCGATGAAGCTAGTAAAGCAGCCGCTGGTCCAGAGGAGAACCTCGTCGTCCTCCCCACTGCTTGCTTCAACAACGACAGCAGGCCGGTGTCTTGACAAACTTCCGACGCCGTCCTGTACACAGCTGGCATTCTATCTTGGGACAATTAGGCGCGGTCGGGGCAAACCCCATGGGCCAATCTCCGTATTTATATTACGTGACGGCATCATGCAGGAGAAAAAAAAAAGCTTTCGGGGATGTCGTTGTGGACACGAACCAGCTTGTATCAATACCATCTAGGAGACAAGGCTTACGCATCCCCCGAACTGAAACAATATTACTAGAGGATACATTTTCGCGTCAATATTGTCGCCAGCACGTCGTGACGAGTCTCGGAACGAGCGCGACGGTGGATGGTACGCGGCGTCAACAAAACGGACGCGTCTGCCCTTTTGTGGAGACTCCCGTCGAGCTTGGGCGTGTTTTCCGCTGCTCGGCCGCTGTTGTTGTGCGAGCAGTAAACCAATCAAGGAAGCGACTGAGCAGGCGGATCCGAGGGATTTTTGGTGACGTTTATTTTCGGTAAATACTGACAAAGAGAAGAAGAAAATGATCCAGATGGCAACTCCACAACAGGAGGAATAGGGCTGTTGTCACTACAAGAGCTTTCTCTTGATAGAGACATGACTGTACCTGTTTATTTGTCTACCACTGTAAACATTTTCTTACACCTTCTGCCCCTGTCTCGGGCTAACATCATAATGATTCCCAGATATGGTGGCTGTAAGGGTAGGTGGACTGAGCGCTCTGCGGTCTTGGGTAGCTCCGCCTGCTGCCGCTTCATGATGACCAAAGCTGCGCTGTGGTAAAGGTCCCGGTTAATTTCTTGTCAATGTGATATGGTGTGAAGCGTCTCCTCGGTATTTGGTTTGTACTGAGGTGTTGAAAGTTAACATTTTCGGCGAATATCGGTCTGGTTTTTGGATACAATACAAAACAAAGAAATCTGAAAACAAAAAGCTCAGAAACAATCAGTTCCCAACGTTTGGGGGTTGACTTGCCTCCTTCTTTAGGGTTTCAGGGGCTGAGTCACGTAAACAAAACATCAACTCGATAGAAGATGAAGAAGAGGTCGAAGTTTTTGCAGTCCCGTTCCCTTTCGTCACCCCCTGAAGAGAGAGTCAAGTCGACCCCGAAACGTTGAGAGCGGATTGTTTCTGAGCTTTTGGTTTGAGATTTCTTCGTTTCGTACTTAAGTGTTGTGTGCAAGCGCGCGGGACATAAAAGATTCTCGTACGCCGTGTGCTTATGCAGGACGCACTTTCACACCAAGCCTCCGCGAGTGACACCGCACTTGTTATCAAGCCTTGCGTTTTTTGAGGCTAATGTGGCATCGCGCTAAGCCTGTGTTATCTCTAGCGCAGTATACATATATCCGTACTTGCTGGCTACATGAACCTTTCTGGAATCGCCAAAGCAACCAGTGAGCGCTTAAGTATATTATTGAGGGTGTCGCGCCATTTAGTCTAGCAAAATCCAGACTAGTCGAGCTTTTGCATGCTAGGTAGCACACGCTACCGCTCGAACTGCAGCACCATTCTTAATGAAATGATGCATACAGGTGAGCTAACCACGAGCAACTCTATACTCATGACCGCGGCATCTGAGCGCTCGCTATGGAAGAGCCTGTCCCCGGCTGAGGGCCGAGTTTTAGCGCTGCCTAGTGACAGGCGTTTTCACTAGGCGGCACATAAACTTGGCCCTCCTACCCCGTCGGGTTTTTCTGTCATCCGTGGGTGCGTACCAGCTGATTGCGCTTTCTGGTTTCAAGCGCGTTCGCGCTGTAAGATGTTTTTCTCTATGTAAAGCACACTGAAGGAGTCCAATTCGTTAATTAGTTTTCTTTTTCTTTTTTTTTAGTTTGCGCTAGCAACACCAGATGGTACTTGCTGCGGCCACGCGCCACCAACACCATAGATGCCAACACAATCTGGTGCAACGCGGAAAAGACAAAAACAAATACCGAGTTCCTGGTTCCGCAACGAGGCGCCACTGAATGAAACTTGGCCCTCCGGGAGGTGCGTGCTGGAGTGCTTCCAGATGGAGTGGTTGTAAATATAGAGTAGGTCGTAAAATCAACAATATCCCGCAGCAAAGAAAAAGAAGGGAAAAAAACTTAGTTCATCAAGAAAAAAATACACTATTGGGTTTAAGATTAAAGTAATTTATTCTTATTTGTTTAATTTGGTTTAGAGGCACAGGGTGTAGAAGTTTATGTAGCTATTTTATTGAAATATCGGTTTGTTTTCTCATCTCGGCTTTGAACCTACTGGCTTAGTATCGTATTCTTGCACGCTAAAGCTCAGCATTTCATTGGTTTAAACATTTTAAATGAGTTTAAATCTTAGATTTTATTAAAATTTCCCATTGATTTAATACCTCAAAAAGCGCTAAGCAAACTTTATTTTATAAAAAGGACTGTAAAAAGTGGATCAACTGAGACGAACCTATTAGTCTACAAAACACAAGTCCGCCCAATGCTGAGTACGCCAACGTCGTCTAGTTCCCATACATGGCCTCTGATGTTAGCAAGTTAGAAAGTACTCAAATAATAGCTGCAAGGTTTATATGCAACGAGTATAGTTGGCATGATTCCCACTCCGAGCTATGTAAGCAATTGGAACTGTTTTCACTAAAAAAAGGGCGAAAATTGCGAGGCTCAAGTTTCTATATGAATTAGGTAACAACAATTTCAACATTGCCACAAAAAATTTATCTAACCCCTACTAGTAAAGGGCTAACAAGGTATAACCATGGTAAACTTTACGAACAACTTCCAACCCACAATAATTGCTTCAAATATTCCTTTTTTCGCCGAGCTATCAACAAATGGAATCAACTGTCGCCAAAAATTGTACATTCTTCAAGTGCAGAACATTTTTTTTTCATTAACTTGAAAGCGCACTTGTCAACATAGGCTTCCATATCATTATCTTCAAGTGTGTATTAAAACACAATAAAGCTTTCTGTATGATGTACCACCCGACACCAATCCCGAATATGGTTAGTAGTATTGGAAATAAATGAATCAATAAATAAAAGGTTCAAAAAGGGAATTTTTAATTCCTATCTTGCGTAATAATTCAGAAGTCACCCATGGTTTGCTAGTTTGTCTGGAATTATTTTGCCTCTTGTAAGGAAAAAAACGCTCATATATTGGCGTGAAATTAAAAATCAGCTCGTTGTACGGGGTGTTAACATGATCTTAACACCGAATTCCAATAAGCTCGGCTATGGTCAGTCGAAATCGATTTAGCGAATTTAAGGTGCATGCTGAAAATAGGTCGGATTGCCAGAAGCACCCGTTAACGTTAAACTCTAAACAATCGACAACAACAAACAAACTAAAACGATCGCTGACGTCAGAAATTACAGTGCCAGAGGATATTTGCTGATATCTATATTTGCGATTCATTGATCAATAATTGTAAATATGGTATCAGTGACACGCATGGAGGTTTAAAGTTAATTAAGAATATTCTATGCTGTCAAGAAGCCCACAGTGCGAACAGCTTCACATAGAAAACTAAAACAAATTTTCAGCGCTGCACGTCCTCACGATTACACCAAGTGCACTTTAAAACATTGTCAGATGCAAATTTACGGAAATGAGCACCGGTTGGGCCGAAGCAATCTCGTCCGGTGACCGAAGACGGAATCTGCAAATTCAAATGGGAAAAGGACGTGAGGCCGCACAAGACGTCAGAGGCGATTCCATTTCGAAGAAGATGTAAATTAAGAGCAGTGTGGCTCGGTGAAATCTCACTTCCGTCGACACGTCTGACTTCAAAAAGAAGGCACTCAGCGTATCTCGGTTATTCTACCCGAAGACGAAATTAGAAAAGGCGGTTCTCATACGTAACGTGGGAGCAAGCCAATTTGCGGAGAGCAAGTTCGTCTGCTTCTTGAGCAGGGGTTGCTCTGACGTCGCAACGCCGACCTCTGATTGGTTTCGATTGGAAGGATAGTGGGTAGACCTCAAGGCAGCTAGCAGTGTGGTCTACCCATCATTCCTCCATGAGGGCCAATCAGAGATCGGCGTTCTTACTTCAGTGTAAAGCCGGCGAAAGAAGCGGACGAACTTTCGCTCCGCATAAAATTAGCGGGCGTTTATCATGCCGATTCGTAGGCCTTTCCGGAAACTCTCAGTTAAAGTTGTTGTTGGTTCCTCCCGGTGGTGTAGGAGGCAGGTTCCGCTCCGATGGTCTGGAGCGTAGTGGCACGAACGTCGCTGAATGACGGGTCGACTCACTGCTTGAATAGAACTATGTGCATTTATTTACACTCTAGTTACAAGTCCCAATTTGGGAGACCATCCTGCTTCGTCTAAAGTCTCGACCCCCGTCCCCAATTTCTCTCAATCAAATCTCAAGTCCGAATCTCCCAAAATCCTCTCCGCACTCCTTGTGTAGGCCCGTAGGGGCCTCCTTTCCCCTCAGGAACCGACCAATCTCTTCAAATTCTTCCACTCCCACGTGGTACACGGTCCTCCAATGGTCGGCGAGCTGTCAGCCTGGCGCTGCAACCGCCAAACCCAGATTCCTTGTAGAGTTGTTCTCTGCATTGCCTTCCAGTCTGACTGGCGCCAACCGCTAAATAATTGCATCGGGCAAAGAGCGACAAATTCATACTAAGCGGCAAAACCCTCTACACACAGGCACACTCGGTTAGCATCCACAAGTAGCCCCAAGAACGGGCCGTCCCGCGGTCTGTCCGAGCAGACTCCCGAAACCCGAGACGTTTCCTAACGACCGCGGGGGACCCGCTCCGTCCGCTCGGCCGCTCTGCCCACGGAAATGCTCCCTCCAAAATGCCGATACCAGCCTAGAAAGCTAAAAAAAAAACAATGCCGACGCAACTCTGAGAAGTTCTAACAAAAGAAAACACCCTAATTAATGAGCATGATTTCTATATAGACCGACACGCTGTTTACAAACAAGCCCCCATTGGCCCACACAAGGTGTGGGCACTGCGCGTGCGCAAAATCCGAATTCGCGTGAAGTGAAGCGTCTGCGCATACGCAGTGCCGCTGACAGCGCCACCGCAGCTGCGTGACGTCAGGGCCGCGTGTTGGTCTATACTTAACTCTCTCAGAGGACCTTGAAACCAAAGAAATCGTGGGGCTGTTCGGATGTACACTCGTGCCGGCTCGAACGCTTCGTATATCTTGATAGCGGCAGGATTCATTCTTTCTTATCGTTAGGAGCTCAGGACACACGCAAAAGTTAAGAGAACGGAAAAAGAATGTCATCACCCACTCTGGTTTGCATTCCTTTCGCCTTTACTGCCTTCTGAATTCATGAACAGTTAAACCGACGTCAAATTCGTGATGATAAGGCAGTTAATACAAAGGTGCAGGCGAGCTAAACAAGAGCGACGAAAATAAAGCCTGGAGAAGAGAACAAGGGGGACGAATGACAAACACAAATATTAAAACACAGATAGGTGACTGGTGCGCTATCAAAAAAATCCCTCTGCACTCTAATAAAAAAGGGAGCGCGACTTACCCCCGAATTCATAGATGTGACTTGCTCTGAAGTCGAGCTTCAACTTGCTCAAGTCCATCTTGCGACGAGCAAGCGCGCTTCATAAACGCGCCTTAACTTGAACCGATCTTGAACGGAGCTTGAAGCGAACTTGAAGTGCACAAATTTCAAGACTGGGTTGGACCTACCTTGAACGCGACTTCGTAGTCATTTCAACATGGCGGCTTGCTGATGTGATGTCGCATATGGGATCGCCGCGTTCAATATGTGTGTCCTGTAATTGCGGTGTTGCCCTCGGTGACGGGTATTTTTCGCCGAGAGAAGCGGCCATTCCTCTGTGACCGAATGCATCCCACCGGGATGTGCGACAACGAACGGCAACGGCGCGGGAGCTGCTCGGCCGCGACTTCACCGCCTGATCCGAACGGCGACAACAGGCGGCTGCCGCTGATACCCAAGCTACTTGCTCGTCACGCTGCGACTTTTGCTGGCAGCATGTTTCTAGCTGTCAACATTTCACAACGGACGGCGTGCGGTGCAATCGGGAGAGTGACGCGTCTCACCGTAAGGCATCTGTCGCTCGGACGGCTCGGACTCGTCCACTTCCCCGGCGCTCCCGAAATCATCCGCCTCCTTCGAGTAACCGGGTTCACGCACGCTTGTATCAAGAGCCCGGGCCCCGCTGGCGATTATGCAAACAGTTATGAGAACTTCAAAGCAGCTGCCCGCATAAACTATCAGGTGGGTTCCCCCGTTTACCGAAAATAAACAAGCCTCCAAAGCTTCTGGCGCGAAGAACCTGAGCAAGCATGTGTGGTGTGCACGCACCTTTACTGATGCAAGCTCTTGACCCCTAATATGTAACGTTCCCTGTATGCATACTAGCAGTCATTAAAAACAAAAAGTGCCGAAAAAATACAGGGACACAGACAAAGGGAAACAGGACAAGGCGCCTTGTCCTGTTTCCCTTCGTCTGTGCCCCTGTATTTATTCAGCGCTTTTCGTTTGCAATGAACCAACTGGCCCGAATCTCCACTTTATTGTAGCAGTTATTCCCACTTTTGTGTTGTTTGTGCTGGATTACTTGTTTAAAAAATGACGTGTAGTATGTACTTGCCCCTTGCGTCAGTAAAATAAATATGGAAAATCAGGAATGCTATCTAGTTTGGTGCTGCCATGCATTTCAACTTCTCAAGTGATCTCTGAATGGTCAAATGGCTGCTTAGAACAAAATTGGTCATATAGCTGCTGAAAACTCACTCTGATCCATGTACAGATTCAACATTTTACAGATGCCACACATTTAAACTTTTTTTTCAACAAGTTTTGGCGTGTTGTTTTATTACTGTATTTGTTCACTAGCTGTTCACCACAAAACTTTATACTTCTCGAATTACATATCTTAAAGTTTGTCGAAAGGCTTTGCTGAAAGAAAGCATGTCTTCTTTTTTTAAGATTTCTGCAGCATTTCACAAATGGATGTGCCGAAAGCATTGTTTACCACTGTGCTGAGGAGAGTGTTTACCAACTTTCCCCGAAACAATATCTAATGAAACAATAGCCACCGGTTTAATATTTTGTTTTTGCTCTAAAAGATTTATTACTATCTACAGGTCTGCACCAAGCTCGATTCGAGGGCACAACACTTCTGTGTCCACTCCACAATCAAAACATTATTGCCTCGTGAAGAACAAAAAACATCACAATTCTTCCACTGCAATAAAGGCGAGACAAAATGCGTTGACCTTTTTCACGATTGCTCACTCGCACTAAACTTCACACCCATGCACGTATTATCTGCATGCAACCTCTATAATGAAGATGTTGGGATGATAATTTGTCAAATTCTTGAAAACAGCATATATTGTCTCTCTGACTCATAACATTTCTTAACTCATTCAGGTACAACACCGCCCAGATAAAGACTCGCCACACTGCTGAAAGAAAAAGGAGATCCCCATGCCTCGTTGGGTAGTTGAAATCATCACTACGTGCGCAGCATCACGTAACCTAGGGAAAACGAGCCATCCTTGCTGCTCTGCCAGTCATGCCAGCCAAGGGGCAATGTTGAGAAGATCAGTGCAACTGCCAGCTGAAAGGGGTAGAAAAACAAGCAGACTGAAGCCAGAGTGGTACTGTATACGTATGGTGCCTGGAATGCATCTCTGACTGGTGTGTCAACAGTGTCCAAAAAAGTGGTCCCTCAATTTCTGCCCGGTGCGTCATACAAGTGTCATGCTGTCGCCGGTCGCAATCCTGGCGGTGTCCCAGCAGCAGTGGTTGATGTGGCAGACACCTGTTCTGCTGCAGGTCGCTCTCCAGTTCGACAGTCCACTGAAACTCCAGCAGCCGGTGGTTGGGACGCCGTGACGACAGCGACACTCGCGTTCGCCTCGTGTTACTCGCAGCTGCTCTTTAACGTTTCAATGGCCAACCGCCAGGATCGCGACATGCAACAGCGTGACTTTGGCTTCTGTGACGTCATTTGTTGCCTCTTCGGGACCACTATTGATGTACGGGCAGCAAAGGACGCTATACACACCAGTCGAAGACGCGCTCCAGGCACCATACTCGCCGGGTAGTTGAAATGATCCCTCCGTGCACAGCATCACGTAACCTAGGGAGAACGAGCCATCCTTGCTGCTCTGCCAGTCATGCCAGCCAGGGGGCAATGTTGAGAAGATCAGTGCAACTGCCACCTGAAAGGGGTAGAAAACAAGTGGACTGAAGCCAGAGTGGTACTGTATAGGACCCCCCTTCCTCGTGGCACCAATGAAATGGGGATAATACGTATGTTGCACGGTGTGCACATTTTCAAACTTTTGAGCACATAGTGAGCCACAGTTCATTAATCACAATCATTCATATAATCCATAATGAAATGCTTTGTTAACTGATG
>JABSTQ010007590.1:0-30764 GCA_013358835.2 Ixodes persulcatus
TCCAAAGTGTGCTAATTATCATCACTGGTGCCAATTGCAGCACTTTGAATTATCAAGTAATAAAATAAAAATAGTCTCAAAATCAATGAAAAAATTCTAGCTAATGTGAGAAATCCACGTAAAATCACATTAATTGTGGGTAAAGTATATTTTGCTATCAAAGTCGCAACTTTTGACTATCGGCAAAACGTCCAAAGTCGCCGCCAATATCCTTCCAGACCAAATGCCCAAAAGTAAAAAAAAATAATAAAAATAAAAATAAAACCTCTTTTTTTCAATCACTAATTGTTTTATAACATTTAGTTACTTTCATTTTTACGCTCCGTCGTTTTGCCAATTTTAGCCTTTCCAGTTCGAAGGAACGCCTATCTGCTTACACGTCTGCTCACTGGAGCACGTTTCGTCGGCGCTGGAAGTCGGTGAAACAGAAGCGAATATTAGTATTGCGTATACGAGCGAATGCAAGCGCTGTGTGTTTTGCGTTAGCTTTGCGCGTTGCACACTGCGCGTGTGCGGAGCTCAAAATCGCGGTCTTGGATGGCACATGGCGATGAGGTGCACGCACTACGTGGGTCACGCAACTCTAACGTAAACGCACACCGCTTGCGTTTGCTTCTATGCGCATTCTATGCGCAATACTAAAACTCTCCAGTAAGGTAAAATCCCATACCGGCTGCAGCAGTACGTTGGGACAGAGAAAGAGTGTTGTTTGCACTCGGAAGTGACATTTCGCGAGCCATGATCGCGACCAGTTCCGCCCTGTCCGCTGAGCAGGAGAATCGGGGGACCCTAACTAGAGCGCTTCCCGTTTCCGCCGCGGGAGGGCGAGCGTCGAGCTGGAGACGCGAATAGCATGCCCAGCAAGAATTTATCACAGATGGTTGTGGACGTTCGTCGGATTCTTGCATATGACTTGTGTTCCAAACGAATTCCCCCTTCGAGGTGTCTGCATGGATAAGGCTGAGGTCTTTGCGGCATACTTTAAAAAACATATTGCCAATGACGTTTCATAATTTAAAAATTTCTACTGTCCTCCCCACGTGGGTAGTCGCTCAAGAGACAATTCTATATACACAGAAACGTCCCATCTTCGTTTTCTCACATGTAGGAACATGTGGGAAAATGTCCAAAATGTCCAATGTCCACATGGAAGAAACTTCCCATCTTCGTTTTCCCACATGTAAGTGCTATCTGCAAGCTGAAGAGAGCTGCCTTCTCCAGATCGTATTTTCTGTCCTTTAATCAAAACGTGAACACTCCTGCTCTTTGCCTCTATTGTCAGAATCAAAAAAAAAAAATTAAAACACTATAGTACGGTCGCCACTCCTGTATTTTTACGCATCTGAAGACATTAGGGCACAGTCGGCAGTTAGATACTCTAGCGCAGCATATCTAAACTAGAAATTACCAAATTAAATTATAAAAAAAAAAGATTCGTACTAGAGATGCCAACAAACCATGACGTCATTGCGTCCGTTACAGGGAAGTAAAGCCTTAAATCATATTGAACAATAGTTGCCTGAAAAAAGTACAAGTTGCGCGCACATTAAAAATAATATTAATATATTGTGGCATTGTATCATTTTGACTTCGGCATGCACACCCACTAGTGTAAGAACCACACTACACCAACAATGCGCAGTAACAGGTGGGGATCGGTGGCCGAGCTGAATTCGGCCACCGATTCCCCGGTGTTTCTAGTATTGTAAGAGTGGTGTTTTTTTCCAAACCCTTTAACAAACGTGCACTTTAAAGTATATCGAAATAGATTTGAGACGTATACACTGAAAGCACCTTCTGCGCGCCGACCAAAACTTATCCCACTGCCCCTGGCGAGCCTGGAGTCTCCGTTAGACGACAAACTCCTCGAAATGCATTGGGCTTGCCTATCTCCGCACGAGAGAAACGACAAAATAACACCGCGACAGTTTTTTTCTTCTTAATACGAAAACATTAACTATCCCATGGAGCGGAGCCGGTGGCGTGTGTAGCCGCAATAAAAGAAAAACCGGACAGAAATGCCGATTTTTCCATTTGCTGAGCAAAACGGCTCCTAGATAGCCATTGGCGGCCGCTGCACGAGAGCGCGCGCTTGGTCGCCCACCGCTATCGTTTCAGGCGTTACCGGAGGGGGCTGCGGCCGCTTCACGAGAGCGTGCTCTCGGCCGCCTTCCGCAGCCTTGACAGCAGCGGAACGTGGCCGCCCACGCCTGTACACAACAGGAGAAGTAAGAGAGCGGAAGAACGACATTCACGCTTTCGCATTCACAAGAAGTGCATAGGTGTCATCGAATTTTTTTTTTTTTTTTCGCATTGTTTGTTAAAAGATATTTGCAATTTCGTGAGTGAAGGACACGTACTTTTCCCGAAAAAATGTTTTTCTCGGCTCTTTGGAAGATTTTTTTAGCAAAGATTTCAATCTGATGTCGGATTTTATACAAGAAATGCGAACTAAAAATTTATTTTCGCATATTTTATTATATTTTGTTTAATATTTTAACATTTAAAGCTCTCAAAGCTTAGCTATGGCTCAACTCTATTGTTCGGATTATTCAATACACCCTACCTTTGCTGTTGACATTACCGCTTTCATGAATAGCTTGGTCATACCTGTTTTACCGAAAAGAAAATCGCCTAATCCTGCCGACACCATCGCCAGCTATAAAAATAAAACGCAGCATAAAACCTATCACCTATCGTGCTGCGTGGCGACAATTGTGCATTCAAAATGTTAAGTCATTACAGAAATGAATGTACACGCACCCTTAACCGAAGAAAAAAAAAGCCGTTTACAACTCCCTGTAACGCCGAATTAGAGCGCAGCTATTAGCGGCGAGATGTTTTGGTGGCGCCCTCCTGTGGTTCCCCCTTGTGACGTCATTACCTTGCAAACATTAGGTTGGATTGTGTTTGTTATTAGCATGGTGGAAGCTTGAAATCATAGCACTCTCTAAGGAAACTGCCAACACCGTCAAAATTAAATTTCTTTCATTCCTCTTATTTCCGTCGATGATAAATCCCCTTTCCGACGTCATAGTCAGCGTTCGGCCAATCGTGGAAGGCCGACCACAGCAACGCTTTCGGTCGCGCACGGGGCTAATTGAGGAGGAGGGGAAGGCATGGGGGGGGGGGGGGGGGTCACGTGGCCTGGGGGTCACGTGACCTCGACCTTTAGGGAGGAAAATTTTCCGCTAGATTTAGCGGGAAAAATTTTCCGCTAAATCTACAGGGAAAAGTTTCCGCTAAATTTAGCGGTGAAAATTTTCCGCTAAATCTAGCAGGGAAAATTTTCCGCTAGATTTTGCGGGGAAAATTTTCCGCTAGATTTAGCGGGGAAAATTTTCCGCTAGATTTAGCAGGGAAAACTTTCCGCTAGATTTAGCGGGGAAAATTTTCCGCTAGATTTCGCGGGGAAACTTTTCCGCTAGATTTAGCGGGGAACATGTTACGCTAAATTTAGCGGGAAAATTTACCCGTCATGCACCGCGCGGTTACGCCGACGGCGACGCCGACGCCGACGCCGCTCATGCCGGAAACGGGCGCCGCAGAGGTGCGCTCTATAAAAGGCTCGAGGTACACCCAAGCAATTCTTGAAGCTGCAAATGCGGAAGCGTGCAAGCAGCTCGTCGGCTCACTTAAGGCCCATACGCAGATTCGCGTTTGAACGCGTTTGAGTGCTTTGTGGCGTCCTTGCGGCCAGGGGTTGTCGCTTGCGGTGCGACGCGCACCTTCCCGCAACGCTCCGTAGCGCGACGCAAGCGAGTAGAGACTCGCCCAACTTTGCGAAGCGTTGCGGTGCGTTAGACCAATCAAAAGCCGAGAGAGGAGAGAAGGGTGACGTGTTCGCTCGCGCCACTCGGCCGACTCGGCGAGACGTATCCGGTTCTCCGCTCGCAGAACTTGCTTTTTTGTTAAGGGGAGCGGTAGGGAGTGTATTTTCCAAGTCTCCGATGGTTCAAGCTTGACAAAACGTCGGGGAAGCCAGCGGGATTGTCCCAAGATCGAACACTTCGACGCTGTCGCATTGCGCCGCCATGTTGCCTTGGATTTCGCTTACTGCTGCTGAGCCGCTGGTGACGATAGCGGGTTCTTATTGCCTCAATTGACTGCTGTTGACTGCGTGTCAACGCAACTGTGCGTACAAGTTTGGCGCAAGCGCTCTTCGCAACGCAACGCAACGCGTCCGCTTGCCGCTACGAAACGCACCGCGTTCAAACGCGAATGTGCGTTTGGGCCTTTATTTCGTCTGCTGCGTGCTTTTCGTCGACGGTCCGCGCGCGCGATATCCTGGGCGCGCTGACCTTGGACGCTCCTTGTTAACGGCGCGCTGACGGACATTCAGCGCCAGGGGGTGAGCGGTCGAACGAACTGACGCGCAGCGGCCAATGGGAGCCTCGTCGACGCGTGCCAGCCAATGGGACCGAAGCGGGGATACTAGGTGCCGTTGTCAGGCGTTTCGCGTGGTTTCATTGCTGAGAGCTGGCTGCACTTGGAGAAAGGATTTAAGGGGCCATTTGAAGCCGATGACGTCGGATCGCTCCATGGGACAGTAAACGTTTTCGCCCTAAAAGAAAACAAAATGCGAAAGAATAGGCACTTTTAACAAATGCGAAAAAAAAGCGTTGTAGCGGAAGTAAAAAGAAACTCGTTTGCAATATTACAATGCACACATTCGGTGGATGGCTAAGGTCCCTTGCGCTCGATAAATGTAAGCACTTGGAGGACGGTCTCGCTACTCTGTCCGTCTTTCTAATTTTATTTAACTTTTTATCTTAATGGAAAGAAGCGGCGTTCCGGCGTTTTTTCTGCGCCTGGTTTTCTGTGTTTTTCTTTTTCTGTGTCGTTTTGTGCGGACTCCGTGTTACCGCTAATTCACACTGGAAGCGGATCCGCGTTCGCAAAGCGGTTGCGAACGCGGTTGTATAAAGATCCAGTACAATTGCACGCGTACTTGATGTCATCGAGTGCGCGTGGAATTGTACTGAAACTTTATACAACCGCTTTCGCAACCGCTTTGCGAACGCGGATCCGCTTCCAGTGTGAATGAGCGGTTAGAGCCATCGGCATGTTCATGTTTATGACTGCTTTGTTTTCTACGTATCGACCCTTCCTTAGCCACTTTGTTGCTTATTGCCTATTCACACGACGAACTGATCCGCGGACGGATTGATCACATGACGACATGTCCGCGGTTTGCTCGTATCCCAAGCGAATCCACACGAGGGAGATGGGGAGCAGACGCAAGCGAGGACGGACCGAACCTACTCGCCACCCCACAGTGCCGCGAAACTCGAACATCGCACCGTGGCAACGTTGTCCAAGAAAGAAATCAACGTTTGTATACGGCGATGACGAATCATACGCAGCTGCTACGTACACATAGACACAGAACACCGTGATAGCCTTGGCGCGAAGTGCCACTAGCTTTACATACCCAGGTCATGACAGTGACACAGCCATCGTCCCGCTCCAGGAGGGTTCGGCATAGAAGCGACGAAGTTATTTATTTATTTTATTTTATTTAGTACATACTGCGGACCTTCCGAGGTCCAAGCAGGGTCGGCGGTAAACATAAATAACGCTACAAAAAACAATGATTGCACGTAAAGCAAAAAAACAATAATTGAAATCTGATGCACAGAAATACGAGATACACAAAATATACATATATCGAAATCCCGAAAATCACAAAGTTATAACAATGACCTGGGCTCTGGTTATGGGCTCGCGGTAAGGCGTTTGGAAATTCCTTCGCGCATTTTGCGCTCGTGCAAAACAATTCATTACACCACAGCTAGAAGTAATGGGCTTCCTCGGTGCAAGGTTGATTGGACGTGCAAGAATTATCCCGGAGTGCTAGACGTGTTCATACGGAAGATTCTTGACACGAACCCGGAGGAGTACAGGAACTTGTGTCGGGTCAGCCGTGCAAAGTTTCTGCAGCTTTTTTCACGCGTGGAGACAAGAATCGTGAGACAAAATGAACCACCGAACGCAGAACATACAACGTGACTACCTCCTCAAATATAGGACGGATGTATAGTCCGGGGACGGTGCCTTCCATCAGGGATGGGTGGACGTAATTTGACGTCAGGTTTTGGTCGCTGTAAATATCTAAGTGATTATTTTCTTATATATATATTATTTTAAAGAATCAAATTTGTATCCTGCTTGTAATTTCAATCAACAATATGGGGTACTCGGCGCTGGTCCTGCAGCTGCTAAAATCTCCACCTTGAACGTTTCATTACAATAAATATTTATTGGCTCTCTCTCATCCGGTCCCATCGTCTTAACGCTCTGGTTTTTCTAAATTATCCGTCATTCGGTAGTTTCATGGTGCACTCTTGAATTGTAGCCATGCTGCCAGGAAGGTATGCGACACGGCCCGCTGTACTCCTACTCCTCGCAAAGTCTAGGCAGATCCATACGGCCGTTGTAGGTTTGTGTTTCAACGAGGTTGTCACGAAGGTCAATGGGAGCAATAAGCGAGCGCTGACTTTATTATCATGTAGTGCAGAGAAGACGCGGCGATCGAAATTGAAACCATGTCACTCCACTCCATAGCTAGCTTGTGGTACACCCTGCCATGTTCAAAGATGCCCCATAATGCAACACACGCAGTGTTGCATGCAGGGAATTTCAGAAGTAACCTAATCCTTTTACAGAATTTCGCTACTGTTTTTCTTTTCTTCTTTGAACCGAAACGAAACAGAAGCTCATTGAGTGCACTAATTAATTGTCCTAATATCATGAAAATTGAGTTAAATGCAGATTCGCCTTGTCCACTACTAGAAGATGTGAGAAGACACAATATGGCGGATCTAAATAGCATGACAATGATAGCTGGCAAGAATTTTGCATGCGGCCTATAGACGCAAAGCTTGGTGACTTTGACTCTACTACGGTGGTGTCTACTAACCGTTTCATCGCGAACACCGGCTTTCGACGTTATTTCGTCCACATTCGAAGAGTTCATTAAAATTTCGAATCAACGAAAAATACAAGACGTACCCACAACCACATAAAAACGACAGCGGGAATAAAATGACACGAAATAACCAAAGGAAGTAGAAACTGCAATGTCCGTCACAAACACCGAAGAATTGCGCGATAACACCCAATCGCGTTTATTCACTTTTTCCAAAATATCAAAATAAACCTAGAATTGTTTTTCTGGCAATAAGGTGCAGCTCTATTGAGCACGTAGAAAATTAAAGGGAGGGGTGACCCTGAGAATAATCTGCGCGTTTCTCGGGTTATGGAAGCACAACCTCTGTGCACTCATATCCGAACGGTTTATGAAGCCTGCCTGCCAACAGACGATGTAACAGCAGGTGCCCTGCCTATAAGGAATGAATCCCCTCTGCGGCGTAATTATTTTAAAACTTCCTCGCCTACATTCTCCCCTTCTGTTTTATGATCGAGATGCGTGTGATTTAAAACACACTTATAACAAGTAGGTTTCCAAGGCGAAGTCATTTGTGTTAGTGGTGAAGGGTCATTAGAGGGATCACCGCAGAATTAGATTTTTACTGAGAAAGATCTAAGCGGAGGGGACTATATTTTCGGTAATATATTAAAAGATATAACTTCATCACTTGCTTCTCAGCTCGTTAAATATTTGCGAAAATAGTTTAAATCTCGAAATGTTTTTTGCGTTCTATTCAAGACCATGCATATCGAAAGTAATTTGAGTGCTCCTCAAAATGCGTTGCGAGTTTGTATCCTGTCCAACTGGGTTTTGTGACGCATGAGTTTCACTAGAGCAGTGGTTGTCAACCATCGATGTTTCGCGGACCCCTTGTGGATCGGCAAAGATGATGGAGAAACCCGTTCGTGGTGGGGGGAAGAAAATGGCGTCGGTTAGTTATGATAATGGTTTAATAAATGGGTATAACGAAGGGCCGTGTGAAGTAGACCTCTCTTATTGACATACACACAAAACAACGTGCCCGGAATTAGAAAAATTCCTTCTCGATCTAAAAAAAGACAACTTTTATTGCCAGGCTTGACTGACGTTGCAGGGCTTCGCGGACCTTTAGAATGCCTTGGCGGACCCCAAAGCGTCCGCGGACCTCCATTTGAGAACCACTGCATTAGAGCAACAAACAGAAACAAACAACAGCGACAAGCCTCAATCCAGAGTCTTTCGCGATTCGACAGGCTTTGTAGAATAGAGGTGGCTATGCTCAAACAGAAGCACCATGCACGCGAGGGTGTCGTTGGCAGGCTTGCAATCACTCGTGCTTACTTCGCATGCACCAAGCGACTGAACGCCTGTCAAAAGTACCATCGTGAGCATGCTACCTGTGTTTGAGGCTTGTCGCTCTCGCTTGTTTCTGTTTGTTGCTCAAGTGGAACTCGGGCATAAGTGACTCATACAACGCTCTTACGTTCACTTGAACACAATCACAGCTCTAAAATGGTGTGCTCATTTGTACATTTATTTATTGTAGACTCTGTTATGAACAAGAAAAACAAAACAATGAAATGAAAAAGAAATGTTGAGAGTGCCTAGATGGCCACGTATTGCAAAGTAATGTTTGCACGAAGAAAATAACGTATTTAGAAAGGTCTCAGGAATAGAATAGGAGTTCGATAACACAGTGTGAGCAACCTCATGCGGTTCACATCTACACTTCATTAAAGGGCCTTTGAAAAGAAAAAAAAAATGTTTAACAGTCTGGTGAGGACACGCGTGCCGACAAAGATATTTTATGCAAAAAATATTTTAGGGCCATATGGACGTTGAGAGCTTTACTTGAAATTCCGCGCACGAAGTTCATGACGTCACGGGTAATTCCGGATTGACCATCTTGGTCGTGAAGGCGAAGCCGATCCACATGTCCTCCACGCGCCCCAAATGCCGAGAGAAAAAATAAGTGCAAAGGAGGTGACTGCCGACTAAATCACCGTCTCGCCCTGTCTATATTGCTTTAATTCTTTTTTTCGCGTAAACTTAATTTTTTTGGCACGTGTGTCCCAACCAAATTGAAAAAAAAAAATGTTTTTTTTTCTTTCTAGGGATTCTGCAAAATAATCTTCTATGAGATGTTCATTACTGGCGACACCGCGACGGAAATCTGTGTATACTGAGATGTGTTCCTCGTTTATTTTAGAAAACGTTAACTTGCATAATATTTTGTTGAAGAAAATAATGTCATTCATTGTGTATTGCTTTTATATTTGCTTATTTGTTATATCCCTGTAAACCGCACCAATATACGTAATTTTTATAATATAAATAATGGTAACAGAAAGGATTAAATAAAAATATGACTATAGTTCTCAAGAAAGCGATGTCAGCCTTCCCGCTGAGTCTCGTGATAATGTTCGGAATTATTTTGTTTAGTCGACGTCGAATCATTTGATTATTGCTGCACAGCTGAATTTCTACAAAAGCAGTGTAAGTGAACTGATCAACCTCAGCCCAACAACCTTTCCCAAAATATTTCTTTTAAGTATTTATTAATAATAATTAAAACCGCCTAGATGTCCTCATATAAACACGGTAATTTCTTTCTTGCCATTTACAGCAGGGGTATGCTCAAGATACACAAACAAAGAGAAAGACGATTTAATGGAGATGTGTGGACAACGAGGAGTGCAGGGTGTCGTTTCTGAACGAATTATTAATGGTACCGCGGCGACTCCGGGCCACTGGCCGTGGATGGTGGGGCTGTATACTGCGGAAGATCAATTTTCTTGTGGTGGCGTTTTAATCAGCAACCAGTTTGTCTTAACTGCTGCTCATTGCTATAGGTATGTATACATTTACTCCATCTGCTTCTTTTCCAAAACAGGGACTAAATTTTGAGAGCGCCCGTTGAGTTCCGGGATTTGACATTGGTTAACGTGGGTTTATAAAAGTCGTACTGTTCACAAAGTATACTATCTCAATAGCCCTTAGCGAAAACATATGTGCGCGTGTTCTCGGGTACTACCAGAGGACCCTACCAGCCCGGAGTACAACTGCTGAGCGTCTGAATCACTTTAGTGCAGCCTTGCCGTGCCGACTGCACCAATAGCGTCTGATGCCAAGCGTTCCTCCGTTCTGGGCCACTGCCATTAAGACCGCACACAGACGAGGCAGACAAGTTTTGGGGCTGCGATTACGTAATCCTTCATGGGACACTTCTCAATTTTAATGTCTGTAAAAACTAAAGAATAGCCAGTTTTCGTACATGTACTCTTAAGCCAACATATAATGAGATAACTGGTCGCTCCCATTCTTTTTGAAAGAAGTCAAGTCGTAAAAAATAGGCGAATTATTAATGTCTTATTTGTTTATTTATTTTAACAACTATCGGTCCTACACAGGACCAAGATAGGAGTGGATTTTCACAACACAAAAAAAAACAAAAAATACACACGCTCAAATTACCCAGATTACTAACCCGTATTCAACACAACGATGAAATGACAACTCTGGGTACTGCTGTCAGAAATCTTTGAAACTAAACTCTTCTCGAGCTTCAGCAGTCACGACATGTGCCGGTAGCTTGCTTTATTCTCGTGCTGTTTCCAAAAAGAACGAATACCTAAGACAGTCCTTGGAAAACTTCTGCTCTTTCAGATACCGAGTATGCTTGTTGCGGGTTATACGCGACATGCTCTCATTAATATACTGTTGCTTATTTACTAGAACCAGGTTATTCATTATGTTATAAAAAAGGTTACGTCGCTTCTGCTTCCTCCGCACTTTACGGAGGGGTAGATTTGCTCTTTTATAAAGAGGTGACACAGAGTCCAGTCGTGTATAGCAAGAGAAAGCAAAACGTAACGCACGCCGCTGAACTTGCTCCAGATTTGCTACGAGATATTTAACATGCGGGTTTCAGACTTCACATGCGTATTCTAATAAGGCCTTACTAGCATCTTGTTCTGTGAGTTTTGTTTCTGAAGAAGCGAGTTTTAGAGAGCGCCTGATGTATCCTAGTCTTTTATTAGATTTTCCGATTATATTACTAGCGTCCGGGGTCCAACTTAGGTTTGAGGCTATTGTAAGACCAAGGTATATAAACTCTGACACTCGGCTTAGTGCGTTTCCGTATTCTTTCCCATATTATCGTATTCTATATTCTAACGCGTGTCGTTTATGAGTGATCGTCATACATACTGTTTATCGACATTTGCCACTTAACACACCATTCATTTATCTGAGACAGATATTCGTTTAGCATAATTTGATCATTAACGGACTTCACTTCAGTATAAATAACACAATCGTTGGCAAATAATCTGGCGTTTAGAGGTTAATCTTCGATAAGGTCATTATCAAAAACTAAAAACAGCGGGGGACCCAGGACAGAACCCTGTGGAACACCGGAGTTCACGGCACATTCGTCCGAGCTACTTCTTCAATACTTACAAACTGTCGACGATTATTTAGAACTACATCAATCCACCGAACAATCTTGTTATCTCCCAAGATGGAAATCGATTTAGTTAAGAGTTTTCTATGATTAGCTTTGTCGAATGCCTTTTTAAAGTCTAAAAATATGATGTCTGTTTGCCCCCTACGATCCGATACTTCACAAAAATGATGCATGGATTCTACTAGCTGCGTGACCGTCGACAGCCCCTTACGGAAGCCGTGCTGGTACCAGATGAGACCGTTATTCGATAAAAGAGATTGCCGGATATGTTTATAAACGATATGCCCAGGGGCTTTGCACGATGTAGACGTTAACGCGATGGGCCTATAACTGCATACAGATTTAGCATCTCCACTTTTCAGAATTGAAATTATCTTGCTGATCTTAAGATAAGATAAGATAGATAAGATAAGTTTATTTGATTTCAGAAAAACTCTCATACAATCCAGCCCGCTTAAGCGTAGATACGCTTGTATGCGGGACATGGCAGTACAGACATTTTCATCATGTAGACACAACTGATGGTTAAATGTAAGTAAAACATGAAAGAAACATACAAAATAACACAGTAAACAACGAATTTTACAAGCAGAAGATTCGCCTGTGAAGTAACTTCCAGTTCGACAATATCAATCAATCAATGGTTACAAAAGAAACATTGTGAATTTACACTCATAAAGACAAGAATCAACACGTATATAACGAGATACACTCGATAGAAAAAACTAAGTTGTACGCAATACTTCATTGTTCAGAATTTCCGTTCGACAAAAAACACCACTCTTTTATTTTTTTATACATCTGCCTCTTAGATGACAGGCTTAGGATGTCTTTAGGCAAGCTATTAAATATTGCAGGAACATAATAGTTTCTTTGTTTTTTTCCGTAGTTTGTATATATTTTTGGAATTGCATAGGTTTCTGTATGCCGGAGTGTTTTTATCCTGTTAGGTATTTCTTTGAATTCCTTCGAAAAATAATGGCTGGTTAAAACGACAAATTTAAAAACATTTTCAAACGATAATAGTTCGACTGCATTCTTCCTTTCCTTGGTTTCCTTCAGTTCATGTTTTGACCCATATACTATATTGCTTACACATCTATTAATGATACTATCAATTTTTTGTTGCTTGTATTTAGGACATGTTCCATATATAGTAATTCCGTAACGTATCACAGATTCCCCCAATGATAGGTACACCTCACGCCTCAGATTGACGTCACATCCACTTTTAAGTCTATATAAATATGCAGAAACTACGCGAAGTTTTTGTATAACATGATCAATGTGATTACTCCATAAAACGTTTTCGTCGAAATGCAAGCCAAGGTAGGGTGTTGTTTTAACAGTATCCATTTTTTCGCAGTCACACTGATCACAATGTTGATCATGAAGGAATATGGGAACATCAAACATAACTTGTTTATAAGGGCTTCGGAAACACATGAGTTTAGTTTTGTTGCGATTGACAAAAATACAATTGTTTTTGAACCAGCTCATTAATTGTACTATATCGTTTTGAAATATAGGAGCAGCGAGATTGTATTGTTCGTGTGGTAATATTTATGCAGTATCATCTGCGTATTGAAATAAATTTGATTTGAGCTTCAGGTGACCTATGTCATTGATATATATGTTGAAAAGTAAAGGACCCAGTGTAGATCCTTGTGGAACACCAAAATTCATTTTAATTCTATCACTTGTTTGACCGTTAAGCTTCACCATTTGAAATCTGTTCGTAAAGTAACTTTTGAGAACGGTATAAAATGGTCCTCGAAAACCCATTCTGTACAGCTTTGCTAACATGACTGAATGATCTATGGTATCAAAGGCTCGGGATAGGTCAAGAAACAGTGCGATAGCGATTTGATTATTGTCTAAAGCCTTATAAATGATATCAGAAAAATTTTCCATCAGCAAAGTCGTGTTTTTTTTTGTTTTCGAAACCCGTATTGTGTTGAGAGTATTAAAGAAAATTTATCACAGAATGACGTCATCACTTTTGCTAAATACTTTTCCATGATGTGTGTCATGGCTGGAAGGATGGATATTGGTCTATAATTTGTTAGTTCTTTTTTAGATCCTTTTTTGTGTACTGGCCTTATGATAGACAATTTCATCCCGTCTGGAATATTTCCGCTTTCAAATATGCCATTGAGAATTGAAAGCAAAACACCTTTTAGTTTATAAAAGTTACAGTAAAAATCCCGCACTCTTATTAGATCATGTCCAGCTGGCTTGAATAAAGACATACTAGAAAGTATTTTTTCCAGATCGTACTCCGTCATCAAAGGTAAAAACGCTGAATTTACACTAGTTCCAATATCGACAGGAATCTCATTGTTTTTATTTATCATGGTTCTTAAATTCTGTACAGAATCAATAAACGCATGGTTGAAAGAGTTCGCAAGGACTCGAAAATTCGTTGTTTCTCCAAAGCTTTTTGCAATTACTTCGTCAACGGTTTGTTTAGCCTTTATACCTGATAACTGCCGTGTTAGTTGCCATATTCTTCGAGAATTTCCCTTGCTGTCTTTGAACTCCTTCAGGTAATATTTCTTTTTTGCTAGTCGTATCGTAGCCGTTACTTTATTTCTCATTTTTCGGAGTTCCTCTTTAAGAAGTACATTATCCGGGTTTTTTCTACATCTTGCCCAAAGCTTGTCTTTTAAATAGCAGAGTTCCATTATGTCCTTATCGATCCATACGTTTTTATCTTTTCTTTTTTTTAGTTTTTTTCTTCTTTTTGAGTTTAAATAAATTCCTTGGAATGTTTCGACTAGTCGCATATATGTAGCGATATGATCACTTTCAATAAGCAGGTTCCAATCGTAATCTTGTATTAATCTGTCGACATTTTTGTTATCAAAAATAATTATATTATCACCTTCGGCCCGCGAGCTTTCAAAGATCTTCTCTTGCAGTAGTGTTGTAATTACAAAGTAATGATCTGCAACTTTTTGCTTGATCACCCCAGACAGTGTTCTCAATTCACTTACTCGGACTATAATATGATCAATACAACTCCGCGTAATCTTATCTCCTAGGCATTCTTCTCTTGTGTAGTCGTTGATAGCATTTTCCAACCCAAACTCAGCTAAAATATCTAGGTACCGAGATGATCCACACCTGAACAGATTTTTAACGTCAATGTTGAAATCACCCGCTAAAATTAAGTGAGGGTTATTATTAAATTTTTTCAAAAAAGTACTCAATTCGTCGCAAAAAGGAACTATGCTATCGGTTGGCGGCCTGTACACAGCACACACTGTAAACGACTCGTTTTGCCGGTATATTGACACTGTTACCCCTTCTGCAGTAATAAATGTGGTCTCCACGCGCTCTGACACCCAGTCGTCCCGGACAAACGTCAATACACCCCCACCTCTACGTTTTTCGCGGCACAAGTAATGTGGACTGAAATTATTTAATTTGAACCCTTGACAGGCAGCTTGATCGACATTTATTTCAGTTAATATCAGAACATCCAGCTTACTCAACCTGTCTAATAAATAAACGTTCAATTGATCCCAGTGTTTTTGCAGACTTCTAATATTAATATGTAGCAGTGTTAATGCATTACTTTCATTCTCTACTGTTGTACGTTGTGTAAACGCATCCCAATCTGGGAATGACTGAAATGAGCTTTCCATTTCAACGAATCTTGTTCAAATCTCTTGCATTGTCAATTCGAATAGAAGCAGCTCCTTCTCTTTGCCTCACAAATATCTTACCATTGCGCATCCAAACACATTTGAACGACTTTTCTTTAGCCACATTCTTTGTATCCCAAAACAGCCCCCGAAGAGCTCTAGTTAAGTTTTCGTTAATGAATACTCCTTCATTTCTGAGCGTTGTCTTTTTATCTGCCCACAAGTCCCTGTTCACTCTCTCCGTGAACCTAACCAGGATCGGAGGGATTTTTCCCTCTCTGGCCTTTAGCCTGTGCACGGCCTCGACTTGTTCGGGAGCGGGAACCGGAAGTTCAAGCTTTAATGCAAGGTCCTGAACAATCTTCATTACATCTTCCTGTCGTTGCTGCTTTATGCCGTGAATTTCAATATTTTTTCGACGAGAGTACATTTCCGCCTCGCCAGTCATAGGATACAGTGCTAGGCAAAATCGACTTTTTGAAAAATTAAGTGTAGATACATTGTCGTCCATTCTGCATATCGCCCTAGAAAATAATTCGAAATTTCGTCCAGCCACATGCATTTGGAAGTTTTTAGTGTCAAGCAGCAGCAAAGCCAAAATACCCTCAACTGACAGTTGCAGGTCATCATCAGCCCGTGGAATTTCAGCAGGCGATCTAAACTTTACAGACTGCTTATCGTCATTTGTGAAGACTCTTTCAAAGAACTCGTTGAATTGAACTGCAATCTCTCGCTTGTCATTTAATATTCCTTGGTCCAATTTGATCTCGGAAACTGACTTTATAGCTGGTGTCAAATGCCTCCAAAACGTTTGCGGTGACTCAGGGATAAATATTTGCACTTGTCTTCTTTTTTGATTTGTTTATCGTAATACATTTTTCCGCGTAGAAGTCACAACTTTATACAAGTAGCCCCCCTTAATTTAAGCGGTCGTTTTCAGAGAAAAGTTCAAATATAAATCGCACCGCCCTATAAATGGATAAATCTTTTTTTCTGAAAAAGTTCGTATATAGGTTTCACTTCACTTTGTGTACCCTAACACGCGGCTCTGACGTCACGCCGCTGGTATTGGCAGGGCGCATGCGTATATGCCCTACTTAACGTGAATCTGGTTTCTGCGCAGGCGCGGTTTCCCACACCTCGGGCGGGAATTGCGCGTGTGCCCAAACTTCGTGGGCGCTTGTTTGTGAACAGCTCCTTGGCCTATAGGGTAATTTCACGCCAAGCGATCCAGGCCTACATTCGGTTTAAAACAAAAAAGGAGGCTTGCATGTGCTATTACAGCGAAGCTGTATACCTGTACCAGCCAAGGAAATTTTCGTGTCGTCGTTGCAAGCAAAAAAGTCCCGGCGAACAATTAGGCAAAACAGTATATTTCCTTCGAAATCAGGCATGCAGCACACAGCTCAGTATCCGTTTCAATAAAGAAAACTACAAAACAAGCATCAAAACCACATGATGTATGATAAGGCGCGTGTGACCAATAGGAACATCGTCCCATGCGTTCAGGTAAAGATTAGCTTTGCAGCTGCTTCAAAAGGGGTTGACGTCATTCGAAGCCCTCATTTGAAGTGCGAACCGCATAATGTGTGACGTGGGGAGTGACGTTCTTATATAAAAGAAGAACCCGCCTATATTCCGTTTCACCTTACCTCCAGACGCAGGGGATGCTACGAGCTATCTTAGCCAATCCCGTTCTGTGGACGTGCCCAGTGATACGCTTTCCACCCGTTGCTGTGCCCCCTCTCTATAGGGTCACGTGACACTGACATGGCCTCCGATTCGCTCCGATGGCTCGAAACATCCGCCGCGCCTAAACGTATGATGAAACGGAGTATAGAAACGGATGCCATTGTTGCTGCAGCACCGCAATAAATAGGTCACGCGTAGTTCGGACTCCCGAGGAGCAGCGTGAAAACTAGGAGCGGCAAAGGGAAAAGAAACGGCCATACAAACAGCGGCGGCGTGCTGCGACCGGCGGCGGCACTTCGTATGGTGGAGTAGGCAACTACTGCAGGTGATACACAGCTTCGCTTACCAACCACCTTCACATCGTGGACTGAAGTCCCGATTTTCGGTGTTTCATTGAGTTTATTTTTGCCGAAACTTCGGAGTTTACCGGAGTTTATTTCTGTTTGATGCCCATTTCTCCAAAACTCAGAATGTAATTTCTCGATGATTACTAATAAAATAAATAAATACGGAAATAATATTCGGGCGTAAACGTATGCTAAATAAAAAAATATTAAAAATAAATAAAACATGTTTGTATTAATTATTTTTCTTCAGCTTGATTTTCCGCTCGTGCCATTGCTCTTACTATTTCGCTCCATAACAAGAGTTGCACAAAAGTGTTGCTTCAATAAAGTTGAAACCTTAAAGCTAATAAACTTCTGGAACTAGTTGACGGGATGAGCAAAAGAAAGATGTGTGTCGTCATTGCGGTAAAGGTCATCCGGCCGATAAATGTTGGTATCGCAATCGTACATGCCGGATATGCAATAAAAAAAGTCACTTGCAAGCGGTATGTCGTGAGAAAAAGAAGCGACATCACGTCAAGTACGTCGACGCCTCGGGTGACGAGGCAGACGATGTGAATTGTCACATGGTGTTGTATGTACAGCAATTGTCCGCTGGGTATAGTGCACCGTTGGATCTTGAAGGGAAGACGGTTACCATGGTAATTGATACAGGAGCAGCGGTATCAATAATGCCAGAGAGTTTGTACAAGCACTAACTTCCTCATGTAAGGTGCGAAAAAGCTGACTTACGCCTCCGAATGTATACGGGGAAAAGCTGAAGATTCAAGGAAAAGCAAATGTCAAAGTGAACAAAAAGGGTGTGTTGTGACTTTGCCTTTGGTCATCGTTCAAGATCAAGGGATATGAATGCCCGCCCTTATGGGCAGGAATTGGTTGGAGAAACCGAAGATAGAGTGGAAGCCTGTATGCAGTCTGTCGACAGGGTAACGTGTAGATGAACGAGTGGAAACTCTGCTTAAGAAGTTCCTAGAAGTGTTCAAAAGCACACCGGGGATGGTGAAGATTGTTGAAGCGCACATCATTCTTAAGGGGGGCGCCAAGCCAGTCTTCCATAAAGCCAGACCAATTCCTTTTGCTGTCAGAGAGTCAGTAGGGTAAAAGCTAGAGAAGCTGGAAGAAGACGCAGTTGTAAAAAGATTAACGAAAAGTGATTGGGGCATGCCTCTGGTTGTTGTACAAAAGAGTAGCGGAACGAAATTGCGATTCTGTGGCGATTACAAGATTACTATTAATCCTACTCTGAAGGCAGACCATTACCCCCTGCCTTTGCCAGAGGACCTGTACTCCCTGTTGGCAGGAGTAAAGGTTTTCTGCGCACTAGATCTGTCACAGGCCTATCAACAAGTACCGCTCGCCGAGGACCCAAAACCATTACTAACGGTGAACACGCACCTTGGGCTGTTCCAGTATCAGAGGCTGCAGTTCGGAGTTTCGAACGCTCCGGCGATCTTCCAGTCCTTAATGTATCAAGTTCTAAAAGGTATCCCGAAATCGGGCTGGTATATTGATGACGTGATCATAGTAGGCGAAGACATTGATGAGTGTGAAAGAACCCTGGGAAGAGTGTTGGGCGGCTGGCACAGTACAACCTCGCGGTGAAAGATCAGAAATGCCAGTTCTTCAAGAACTCCGTTCTCTACCTCGGACATAACGTTACAACGGATGCTATTTATCCAACAGAGACAAAAATAAAAACATTTGCGCAGGTGCCTACGCCAAACAATGTGACCGAGGTAAGGCCCTTCTTAGGTCTGCTCAACTTTTATGCAAAGTTTATCAAGGATCTGACTACAGTCGCCGCACCATTGTACGAACTGCTCAAGAAGGACAAAATATGGACATGGCCAGAGAAATGCAGCGTTCACGACAGCCAAGCAGCGTTTTGTCGATATTGGGGTGATCATCCGCAAGCCTATCAGACTCAGCTGCGACTCTTCAGCATATAGCCTCGGCGCAGTAATCTTCCATGTCATGCCCGACGGATCGGAGAAGCCTTTCGCTTTTGCTTCGCGTACTTTCACCAGAGCAGAGCGCAACTACGCTCAAGGCGCAAAAGAAGCGCTAGCAATAATTTTTGGCCTCAGTCGTTTTCACAGATACCTGTACGGCCGGGAAGTTGCGCTTTACACCGATAATAAACCACTGTTGGGCATCTTGGACTCGGACAAGCCAATCCCTTCACTCGTGGTAGGGAGAATCCAGCGCGGGGCGATCACTTTAGCAGCGTACAAGTACACTCTGCATTATAGGAAAGGGAAGGATATGGAAGTGACAGAGGGACTGTTGAGATTGCCCTGCCAATGACGAGGAAGATCGGCGATCACAAAGAGTCTCGCCGTGTTTGAATCAACCCTGCTCACTGCAAGCCAAGTGGCCAAGTGGACCAAGCGGGACGGCATTCTAGCGGAGGTCGTGCGTTGTACGTTATCTGGATGGCCGGCAACCTGCAATAGCAAATTTCAACCCTTCTACATTCGACGGAATGAGTTGTCACACGAGCAAGGCTGCATGACATGGAGTCAAAGAGTCATCATTCCCGACGCACTTCAGCAACAAGTATTAGCATTACTACACGAAGAACATCCGGGAATGCAACGAATGAAGATGCTCGCAAGGTCATGCGTATGGTGGCCGTCGATGCACAATGATATTGAGAAGACAGTTCGTCAGTGCCAAGTCTGTCAGACAACCAGGCCAGCCACGACCCCAGGACCTTTACACCCTTGGACGTATCCATCACGTGTCTGGCAGCGGGTCCACGTCGACTTCGCCGTCAAGGAGGAGTCGAACCTCTTTGTCAGATCGATTCCTATTCAAAATGAATTGAAGTAAAATGTTTGGGTAGCACGACGACATCGAAAATCATTAAAATCCATAGGGGTATTTTAGTAACCTATGGATTCCCAAAAGAGCTAGTTAGCGACAATGGCCCACAGTTTACCTCTCAGGAGCTCGTAGAATTCACGCGTGAGCATGGAATTCAGCACACACGCACCCTGCCATATCACGCAGCGTCAAACGCGGAAGCCGAACGGCTGGTGCAAACCACGAAAGCTACACTCCTCGGACAGGTGCTTCACGATAGCTTCGAGCGAAGGCACCGAACTCTGCATCAGCGGGTTGACGACTTTCTGCTCGCCTACCAGAACACCCCGAATTCCGTGACAGGGAGGACACCTGCGGAATTATTTTTGAAAAGTGAACCTCGCGTGAAACTTTCCCTGCTAAAACCCAACTTTGTACAACACATGAGGGAGCGTCGAGGACGAGATGCTGTAAGCCCCAACGAGGACAGAGGGAAGCAGCTGCGGACGCAAGCTGGTGAGGCAGTCTACCTGAAGACTACACGAGGCGAGTCTTACTCCTGGGAGGAAGCCAAGGTGGTTCAACAAGTAAGCGACTGCACGTATGTCGTAAGCGTCAAGGGCTAGCTGCGCTTCGTACACGTCGACCACTTGCGACCACGTTGGGCGTCAGAGTCTAGCAGAGGGCTCCGGGACGCCCCACCAATCATCCGGCAGTCAGATCACCTCGATACTACCCGGAGAGACGAAGACCCCACGACAACCCAGCCTGGTGAAGCGACCTCACCTCGGATTCTACCCTGGTGTATGATGAAGTCATGACCAACCAGCCTGGTGAAGCTGCCACTCAACCGGCGGGCTACAACAGAGGCGCGAGCTGAACAACAAGGGGCGCTGATCAAAGACTTCTCCAAAATTACAACAGCGTCATCGGCCCCGCCGCTAGGAAGAGGTACTCGTGAGCGGCGTCCACCAAATAGTTATCCGGTCTGATTAATGCGCCAGAACAGTGTATGTTTTGATATAAGACGGAAAGAGTGTCACGTAGTAACCACGTGATCAGCCGTCACGGAACATTACTATAAAAGAGACGGCTTCCAAATAAAGATCTTTTTTGCATCCTCGGCACTGATGTGTTCACTTGCATGAAACATAACAAAAAGGAAAAAGAAAAGAAGTATACAGGACAAGCACTGTCCTGTATACATCTTGTCTTTGTCCTTTTTGCGGTATTTTATATGCTTGACTCCTTTATACAAGAATCATAAATATGATCGGTCTAAAATTTATAAGCAACGCTTACAGACGCTTTACGCCGCCATTGCTGACCTTCCCTTGTCTTACCGAGATACCGAGACACTGAAACCGCCCTTGACGAGCCTCCACAAAGGCCAATGCTGGGGAGAATGTCACCGCAGAACATAAAAGAACGATAACCTCACCTCCTATGCCAATGATGAAGCGAAGGGAATATGAGAAAGGAAAAACTGAACATTGGTTATGGCGGAGCCCATGAACAGCTGCTGCAAGGCGTCTAAAGATAACCAATAATTCACACAACAAAGAAGCAAATTTAGAAAAAATTAATATAAGTTTTGAGAGTAATTTTTGTATTTAGTTCTATTGCCATAATTTAATATTTTAAAAATTCGCAGTTTTCAAAAAGAAAACAAAAAAGAGTTCGTATAAAACTTAATAATATGCGCCTATATATAGCTTGCAAGTGAGAGAACAAATGAGCAATGTTTGAATGCAATATTATGTTATAACAGCGAAAATATTTTTTTAGACATTTGTTCACTGTTACCCCATTGTGCCTAGTCCCTCGGGGGCCTTTAATCATAAGGAGCACGACTCAAGATCGTCTTCTGGAACAAAAAATAATTTTAATATAAACACTCTAAAAACATAATTCAGCACTAATTTTCTAGAGCTTTTATTTTGTGCACTTTGAAATAAATAAATTTTTGAAATAAAAGGACTGACTAAATTTGATAAAAGTCTAGGAGGAAAAGGTAAAAGGCGACAAGAGAAGCCCCATCCCCTTCAGTGTAGGCTCTATGTTTGGTTGTTAAACGTAGAAAAATAATCCGAAAATAGCCTAAATCAAAACCTGAGACTCTTGGGCAAGACAGTATCAGTTTCCAAGAATAAACGAAGGTTCCCTGAAAACTCCATGAACACCAAATAACGGGGAATGTGTGAGGTTGTACCTATCAAGAAGCTGACGACAGCATTGCCACCTGATATCGTAGTCTCCTTTATACATCTGACTCGATGGTCATTGACAAGCAAGGAACGGCAGGGAGAAGCGTCAGTTGTCCCACCTCCAGCTTCCTAGCCTCGATACGCTTGGGCGTTATGTGCACCTAGAGCACGCGTGTCTAGACAAAGCACGGTAAAGGTCGGGTGTTCGAAAGAAAACGCCCTACTGTTTCCATTATGTAAGTTGCTATGGGGCTCTGCGGCTCAAGTTTCGCCGCTTGTACGGGCGCGCCTCACCAGCGAGAGGAGTCGCACTGCATCAACACCTCCTAGAAAACAAGGCCAGAGTGCTCTCCTCGTGACGTCGCGAAGGAAGGCCATCGGGGGCGCGCGTCGAAGCGAAGGCAACGCGCGTGGATCGACCGTTGTAACGCGCTTTTAGTCAGTTAGACGCGTGTCTTATTAGCTAAAATAAAAGCTGCACATATATCAAGGGGTCTCGAAAATATTTTATTACACGGGCGCAATATTACACCCCTAAATGATCGGTATGAAATGGTACGAGGTAGGCGTATAAGAGAAAACATTGAGTCACGCAATTATTGCTGTAGGAATGCATATTTTACACAGAAATACTTCGACAAAATGGCGAGACACGCAGTGATTGGAAGCAGCAAAACAGATCACAGTTAAAAATCAGGTAGACGTAGTCAACGCGGACATGGCTAGACAAGTGTCACTTACGATCATGTAAGCCATGTTATCGCGTGCAGTCACTGAATTCTTACATCATACCCCGGCCACATGGCAAAAGTAATGTAATTTCAATCGAATGACATCATGGGGTCGACAAATTAGCTTGCGACGATCGTATAATCACTGAAGACCGCGAGCCGAGTAAGTCCCATATCATTTAATGAAAATATATGAGGTTTTCCGTGTGGCAGGGGTACTAAACTTACTATTAACAGTCAACTGATTTACCTCTCCCTATGGGCTCGAGCTGCCTTAGAACAAAACATCTTATTTTGTATACAATAATACTATTACCTTAATACAGTTAAGATTCAAGTATAAAAGCGGTAAAGGCAATATAATAACATAAGTAGAAATAAACACATAAGCACAAACAACGCACTTTTTATAATCACACAAACTTGTTAATCACCTTCCAGTGGAAACTAGAATATTACCACGCAGAGTTAAAAATGTCGACGCAACCGCAGGCGGACAACGATCAAACAAGGTGCCATTCTATAACGAAAAAAAAAAAAAAGAAAACCCGACTGCAGCACTTTACTCGCGTCCCACATGACCAAGAAAGCCCGTAAATAAGTTGTTTCTTACCTGTCGATCGTATCCATACGTCCCACAATATTTGTGACGAAAACATTTGAACACCTCTCTCTGTGGGGAGGTCTATCGATAATCAACCAGTGTCATCGTTGGCTAGTTGCCACACGTTACTCAAACCGTAGGAGGAATCGTTCCGCGAATGCACGTAAATGCCGTAGTATCAAGCGAACACAAAAAAAAACTACCCAAGACTGCGGTGACGGCAAAAAAAAAACGACGGGTAGGAGGATCAAAACCACACACACACGCACGCGAGAGCAGCGGCCGCAGTGTGGGAGGCTTAACGTCGTCGACCTAGGGTGCCTTCATGTGCGCTTTGCTTGGGGTGGGGACATCTGGCCATTTTGTCCCACACTTTCATTTTTCTTTTTTGTTCAGAAGCGCGTGAAAGCGCGTGTCCCTGCACGCTTTTGTGGCGCTGACTGTGCTGTGGCGACATTTTAGTTTCGTCGATTTTTTTGTGTTTTACCCGTGAGCGCGTGCTGTCGGCATCGGGTACTACAAAGGGTGGCATCACCCTAAACAGAAGGACATTGAGGCACCCTACGTCGACCCATCTCTTGCTCGCATGAGCTCCCTGCAGGGAGCTCACGCGAGCAAGGAGCAAAACCACACACACGAGCACGCGAGCAAAAATCCATTGATCGTCGCATGCGACGATCACTGGATTTTTTTCGGTTCCCTTCTCTTCTGAAAGTCTCAGCGTTCCTTTTTAGACAGTCAGCAGCTCACACACAACGTAAATTTACCAAAATCGGAGCCCATACGAGGGAAGAAAACGTTCCAGCGGACCAGTTCATTCAAAAAGTGTGGGGATCTGCGGGATTGCACGTAGTCCCGCGGTTACAGGGATTAATCATAAATCTAAAAAACATTGGTGCTTTCAACCTTGGTAGCGCGTTGTATATTATGTTTATATTATATATATAAAAATTAAACAATACTGCGCTTTTAAAACATATATAATGTCGAATAAACGCTCACCAATACCCCGCGCCGCTCGAAAAGAAACGTTTTTTTCACGGCGACGTCCAGACCTCTTTCTCAAGTAGTTGCGCGATGGACTTCCTTCCTCCGCCTTTGTGACGTAACGACTCGGAGCGCTCTGGCCTTCTCTTCTAGCAGGTGTTATCTGCATACGCAGTGCGACTCCTCGCGCTGGTAAGTCGCGCCCGTACTTGTTAATGACTGTTTCGACGTCCACCGTAAAAGTATCTCAAATCTTATTCTGACGTTTGTGACGTCACTTCCTTAAAACGTCAAAAAAGTGACTTCAATATATCGACTCCCTCCTTCAATGCAGCAGGCGTCGCACTGGTAGCCATTTTGAGCTTTCGTTCTGTTCAGTTTCTGACGGTGTCGTCGGTATTGTGTTGGAGTTTTGGCGGATAGTTTCGGTCCCAGTTGGCAGTTGAAAATGTCTTATTCAGCATGTGTGTGGGACAGGCTCGACAGTTGACTCTTTAGGACGTGACACGCTTGGGGGAATTGTTCTGAAAGTTCTGAGCTCGCATCGCGCAGACTCTCAGGGGCGTTGTCACGAGTGTAGAACCACTTTAGCTCCCACAAAGCGTAGCAGCAGCGGTGTCGCAATAAGACTGGCTATGAAATCTCTCTATAGCAAGCATGGCGCCCCGACTGGTGCCCCTAACACGCAACCACGTCCAGCGCGCTCTCAGTGTAGGTTTGGTCAGCTTGCAATCGCAGTGGCCTGAACGTACGAGCAGAGACATGACGGCCACTCGCGTAGCTTGCATTCGTCACCTATATATTTATATGAACCAAGTGCCGAAAAGGCATCGAAAATTTCGCATACGCGTAATCGGATGGCAATATGCGCGTATACGTGGATAAGTCGAAATACTTTCGTCATCAATCGAACAAAAACAATAACCCTCTGACAAAGTTTCGCAGTTTTAAGGTTAATTCTTATAGAAAATGTGCATAAGTCACGCCGTTGTATAAGACCCACCGACGAACTTTGTTGAAACCAGAAACGCCACAGATACACCGAAAAATACAAAGTCAAAATTTGGGGTTTTTACGTGCCAAACCAGTGACGGGAGTCGGGCATGCCCCAGTGGAGGACTGGGGATTCATTTCAACCCCCTAGTTATCTTTTGACGTGCAACTGAAAGCTTGGTTAGACGATGCCTTCTCCGCAATAAGCCCCCGTCAAATTGCGGGCACCTTGGCCGCGGGGTTCAAACCCGCCACCTGGGGATCCATAGGCCAACGCTTTGACTCTGAGCCACCGAAAAAAATACGGAAACATACAATGCACTAATTAGTGAAGTCGTTGTTGTAGTCAAATCACTGTCTAAAGTAAGTTCTACCCCCCCCCCCCCAACTTGCGCGTATGGCGGCTATTAAAACGATTGCGCAGTTGATATCTCTCTTTGGTAGAAATTCACTAAAAATTCTAATGCACTGTTTCTGCACTATTTCTTTGCTGATATGCCTCCAATGTTTCTGCAAAATTTCATTTGTCGTTATACAATACATTTTTATAAAGTGTTTCAAATTTTGTTTTGACTGACATGAAACGCTTGAGCGCCCTAAGCACGGACCTAGAGGAAACCGCATATCGACAGTAGGGAGCTGAAAATATACGTGAAATTCACTACCGCAGTGAATGACGTTAACGAATCATATTTTTTGTGCAGATTTAACGTAGAACACGTTTTTTGCTAGGGTCACAACGTAAAACTCTAAGACGCAAAAAGAGTGTCAAAGCCAGGTGCCAATTCCAGACGCAAATGCTAGACGCAAAACGCATTTTCAGAGGGGGGAGGGTGGAGGGGCTTAATTTTTCTTTTGCAGGTGAATTAAGCAACAAACGGAACATAATGTAGGGGGTGAACCTCACGAAAAGTTGAATCATTAACTAGAATACTTCAAATAAAATTGTATTTAGTGAAAAGAAACATTAATCTAACTAGATGCATGCTGAGCGTCATCGAAAACAACCAGTTCGGTAAATATTAGAAAGATTTAAAGTACATGAGAAACGCGGTGGGGCGTTGAAGTTACAGCTTGTGCAACATGTGCTGCGATATACGCGATTCAAAGCACGCGCTTTCAAGACCCCAAGAAACAACTTGGTTCTTTTACCACCACGCGACCGAGAATCCCGTTACATAAACCTTAATTAACGCGAGACCGTCGCTTGTCATTTTAAAATTGTGTGGCACCCTGGCGGCTCCACAGCCCAGTTGCCCGACTGCGAGGCAAAGGTGCCGAACTTTTCCCGCGTGGCGGCGACGTCACGCCAGCCAGGCGCACATTGGATGCGCCGCCTTGATAAGGCAGATCACATACGGCGCACAGGGAGTCGCTGCCTGGACTCAGGCGCCGTCGGTAACGACGTTAATCGTCTTGTCCATGTCCAATTAAATGTAGTTACTTGTTGTTGAAACCGTTGGATCCGTGTTATTCCTCCGGGTCGGGTATGCAGCAAGGCAAACCGACCACAATGACGCCCAACCGTGGTATGCCACCCACTCGCAGGAATTTAACGGGGCTTGGTTTCTTCTTTCGGTAAGCTTTTTTTTTCCACTCCCCGTGTTTCCTACCGTCGTTCTGTGCTTCCGTCGCGTATACGTTTGTTATATTGGCGTGTGTCTGACTGTTTGTTTTTGTGACCGCGGCAATCGTTTTGCGCCCTTGTTTTGGTTTCTGCGGGGCGTTTCCTTTTTTTTGCGCTTGTGTTGGATTTTGGAGGGGCGTTTGTTTTTTTTTGTCCTTGCAGGAATGCTCACGCGGGAGCAGGAAGCCGCGATGGCCGCAGCGGCACAAATGAACCTGCTCACGAAGGTCACGGAGATGAGCGATTCCGTAATGCAGCGCCTGGCCAACACGCCTGGCCAGCAGGAAACCCAACCCGAAAGCCCCGACCACACTTGACTGTTCCAGTCTACATGGGGTACGACGACGTCAAGTACGTGGCACACTTCCTGGGCGAGCTGCAGACGTACCACCTTGCCTCCGGTGCATCCGAAGCCTTCATCGTGGACCGGATTGTCCCACTGGCGTTACAAGCCAGCGCCAGGTGCTGGTTGGAGTCGCAGGCCCCCTTCACCAGCCTAGCGGACTTCCAGACAAGGCTTCGAGAAGAGTTCCTGCCTGCAGGCAACACAACGCAGATTCTCCGAGAGCTCGAGGCAAGGACGCAGCACCCGGATGAAGGTCTGGTTCGGTACATTCGGGTCATGCAAGAGCTCTTCAAGAGGGCGGACCCGAAGTCACCGGAGTCGGACAGAGTAGCTCGGGTCAGTAGACTTGTCACCCAAGGTACCAAGTCTACCTCATCAACCGCACCTTTGAGACCCTTGAAGTGCTAGCCCGGGACGCCCACCTCATCGGGGAAGCTCTTCATGCCGAGCGGAACTACGTGCCACCGCCACCAGCCAAGTACGCGCTCGAACCGGCATGCGCCTGGCGGGTCCCCGAGGCTTCCACGCAAGTGGACTGTCCACACGAGACCTCCGTTCCCCACCACGTCAACCAGGAGAGTTGGCGTGGTGTGCATGGTGAGCTCCCATGCGGGATAAGCGTATGTTCGCCTAACTCTCCCCGAGATGTTCCCGGAGGTCACAGCGGGGCCCGTGAGGGTTTCGGGCGGGGGTCGCCACGGCAGGTGGGAGGTCGTTGGCCGTGCCCTATCGTACGCTGGGGCCCAACGGAGATCACCACCCAAGCGAACCATCTTCATCAGTCTGCTCCTGCAAGTGCTGGTGAAAGCTGGCACGGTGCGGTCGCAAACCCGCAGCCTAGCAGTATTGACCCCCGCCGCAACGGAACAAGCCCTCCCCACAACAGCCAGTCGCAAGCCTGGTGGAGGCCCTCCCATAGTGGTTTCTTACCCGATCACTGGAGGCGGTCCGACGGGCACCTCGGTGCGGGTGGCTTATGCAGGCAACTGTCGTCGGACTGCTACTACCTCTGTGAGCAGCCCGGCCATCACCGAAACCATTGGCCAAGACTTCTGGACACTACAAACGAGAGATGGCACGAGACGGCGGCAGATAACCGGAACCAGAACAACCAGGGAAACTCCTACGAACGGCGACACTGAAACCAGACAGCCACTCTCCGACGGCCGTTACAGTCTCTGGGAGCTGTCGGGCCGCGGTACAGATTCCATCGGTATGTCGAATCCAGCCCGAGCCTACATCATTGAACCGCGCATGACGATATCACTGCTCGATTTTCCCATTGCCGCACTTTTGGATTCTGGGGCCGCTATCTCGCTTATAGGGAATTTCGTTTTTGAACTCTGCAAAGCAAAAAAGATAAACCTCCGGGAGTGCGAAACCCGTTTGCAGCTAGCTTCTGGTACAGCGATAACAGCTGGAGGAGCCGTGAGGCAGATTCGGTTTAATGGAAAGAAGCGGCGTCAGCGATTTCTTTATCTGCCAGGACTCGTGGTACACACCGCGACACTGTTAGCGCGAACACGACATTGGCGCATTTTTGCACTTTACTACTAAATAATATTACCGAGCACGAAATTCGTGCTGTCATCGAAATAAACAATTCAGTTGAAAGTTACGCCGCTTCCTGTCTAGTTCTTTCCTCGTTTCCGTCCTCGTTGTTTTGGCGTATTCCACCATGAAATTTTATCGCTTACTTTATAAAACTAAATGAGCTCTTTCCGTAGCAATAATAACTTGGATGACATCCCTTGGTTTCAAAGAGAAAAACTGAAAAAAACGGCGATCGCTTGTTCGCGCTAACAGTGTCGCGCTCTGCACCCGTGATCTTGGGCCGATATTTCATTACAAGCGAAAGCATGACGCTCGACTTTCCGGCGGCGGATACCGGCTGAGACAGCAACCGGAGCTGGCTCCATTTACCAAACGGGAGGACTGCATTCGCAACCCGACCACTGCAGCCCACTTCACCATGGTGCCGGACCTCTTGCCTACCGGCGTTCGAGGATCGTTGAGAAAGTGCCCCGCAAGCGGCCAGCAGAAGCAGGAGCTGCAAGCCATCCTGGAGTCTTTCTCACCGATGTTCACGGAAACACCTGGAAAGACTGACATCCTGCTGCACCGCATTAAAACCGGTGACGCGCCGCCTCGGAGGTGCAACCCTCGACCGATCAGCGTCCGCAGAAGAACACTCCTTGTTGCGGCGCTCGAGGAGATGATCGACACCGGTTCAGTACGTGAGTCCAAAAGCCCCTGGGCGTTCCCCGTTGTTTTCGCTCCGAAGAAAGACGGAACAGCCAGACTCTGTTTGGATTACAGGCGGCTTAACGACCTGTCCGTACGAGACAGCTACCCTTTCCCCAGCATTTCCTCCGTGATGTACGCGCTCGGTAACGCGACCGTGTTGACAACGCTGGATTGCAGTCGTGGGTTTCTTCAGATCGAAATTCACCCATCAGACGTTCCAAAAACTGCTTTCATCTGCCACAGAGGGTTGTTCGAGTTCACCCGACTGCCGTTTGGCTTGTCTAACTCTCCAGCCAGTTTTCAAAGCCTGATGGATGTTGTACTTGGGAACTTGAAGTACAAATTCGCCATGGCATACATGAATGACGTGGTTGTTTTCTCGAGAAATATTGAGGAGCATATCGAGCACCTTCTCAATTTACTTGAGCGAATGCATAATGCTGTTCTCACGATTCACCCCGGAAACGTTCAGTTGGCCGCGCCCAAATTTAACCTCCTTGGATTCGTTGCGGATAACGGCACGCTCCGCCCCACCGAAGATAAGTTGCGCGCGCTAACGGAATACCTAAGCCCACATGACGTAAAGAGCGTACAAAGATACCTCAGAATGATTGCATTCTACAGGGATTTCATTCCACACTGTTCCGAGATATCCCAACCGCTCAATCACCTTCTAAACAAGGGCGTCAAGTGGTGTTGGGCCGAACAGCAACAATGCGCATTCACAGCCCTTTCAAAAGCCATGACTGACAACGCTTGTTTACAGCTCCCAGACTTGAACAAGCTGTTCGTTCTGCATACAGATGCAAGTGACTGTAACCTGGGTGCTGTCTTGCTCCAGGAGTATGGCGGTGTGCTTCGGCCAGTTGCTTTCACGAGCCACACGCTAACTTCAGCCGAGCGCAACTGCAGTGTCGCAGAACGTGAATGTCTCGCCATTATTCATGCTTTGAAGCGCTTCGATATGTACCTAGATGGCACAACGTTCTAGATTCAATCTGATCGCTTAGCGCTATCATGGCTAAGGGGACTTAAGAATCCAGCTGGACGTCTTGCTCGTTGGGCACTTATGCTGCAACAGTACGACTAGTCTATAGTGTACCGCCCGGGGTCAACCAACAAAGTTGCTGAGGCACTCTCT
>JABSTQ010007591.1:0-20724 GCA_013358835.2 Ixodes persulcatus
TTTTTTTTGAACTTGAAGAACGTTTTCATTTTAGATTTGATTTTCTGGACAAAGCCCTGTACGCGCGCTGCTGTCTTGGAGCTGGGGCCTTGTCAAGCTGCACGTGTTGCAGCTTTTTGCTCCAGCTACCATCTTTCATGTGAAAGAAAAATAAAATGATTGATTGTTTGATTGATTCATAAATTTTCAATGGGAAAATGGCAGCCAACACAGCAATAACGGATATATGTTCATAGAACGTGTTCAACTCAAGGAGGATATAAAGATTGTTCAACTAAATGCTTACTAATTTCGACGGCGACTGTTCCCGCGCAGGCCCACGCAAAATGCGTTTGCGTGAGGTTTAAATCGTAACAATACACCAAACTTTTCTCTTCGTTGCTGTAATTGCAAGCGCATGTGGGTCGTTGTAGTATTCTGGCTTAACGTTACTGCTGCTGGGCTGACTAGAGTCCAAGTTGGTGGTGCTGTCAACGACGGAGAAGCCCGGACGCGTAGGTGGAGAGTTTTCAATTTTCCGGGGGCGGGGGGGGGGGGGGGGGGGGGGGATTTTGATGCCACCTTCTATCCCCAAACTTCCCTCCTTCTCCAAATGTCTTCTTTCACCTCTCTCCCTCCAATTTTACCTCCTCCTCCCCCTCTCCCATCCCGTGCAGAGGCAATAATGAAAATAATAATACTTTATTTATACTCAGTGTGTGTGTGTGTGTGCGGGGGGGGGGGGGGGGGTGATTACCCAGGCGTACAAGGCCACAAAAGGTAATGCTGCCCATACCGGAAAGGCTTGTGTACCCAACCTAGGGCCCGTAAGTGCGTACATATTCATAATCTTAATTTAAAAAAAAAAAACGAGGGGAAGGGGGTGGGAGATGAGGAGTCAGGCTATACATCTCTCCCCTGACGGGAGACGCTACTTCCTAGCAGTTTCCCAAATGCGCAGGCGCTCAGGCAAACAGGTCATGTGTTTGCCTGAGCCTTTCTTTGCCTTTCTTCATGTGAAAACGGGCAAACACGTCATCATTGCTGTCAATTCACACGTGACATTTTTGTCCAAAAACTATTTATTTTCTATTAAATACAGCAAAGTTCCTCCAAATGTCATATTCAGAGGAGGGAAAGAAAACAAGACGTCACTGCAGGTCACTTTCGTGCAGATAATCCCTTGATGAATAAACATGACGCAAGCATGACTCAATGAATAAAACACAATTTGATCTTATTGACAGAATCAAGGGAAAATGCGCAAGTACAAACAATTTCAACAAGAACATATTTTAACAGTTATACAATACAATAAAGGCTGTGCCTAGGGTTCCGTACAGACGATTAAAGTTCCTTCCAGACGGAATTCTAGTTCCTTCGAGAAGAACCACTACAGTTCCGTTCAGGCGGAACCGGTAGTCAACGCCAGAGTTCCGTCCACACGGAAAGTTAGCAAACCCTGTAGAGTTCCATCCAGACGGAGCGACAGCCGCCACTAGAGTTCCGTTCAGAGGGAACTAGAACCGCCGCTAAAGGGATGCTGAACCGAAAAACAGAATCTAAATTCTTTGTCGTTTTGATATTTACAGCACACGAATGGCTCTTAAATGACGGTACTTGAAACAATAAAGTAGTCTAAATTATATGATTTATGTAAATAAATATTCTAAGGTGCACCTGGTGAGTTTTTTGAAAGCTCGTTTCGTGACGACAACAAACTTGTAGTACGCAGAACGCGGCTATGGTGAGCCATCAAAGTTGGCTCGGTTGGCTCCGACCTACCTCGTTGGCTCCGGCGTGCGCTCACGCCGCGTGGTGGCGCGATGAAACGGAAATGCGACGTGCGAACCCCGTTCCGAAACGATGAGATATATTTTTAAAAGAAATGCAATTTTATCTGATAAATTTGTCGAACAGTGTTCATCATGTCGTTTTTGACACGACACCTATGCGGCGCCGAACGGCCTAGCGAGCGTCGCGAGCAAGCGGCATCTTGGCGGCATCAAACATCAGCGCTGTCGAAGTCTCCGTGGTCGCCGTCGTCATGGCCAAATTATCAGGACGGGAAAGAAATCGCCGAACTCCGAAAAACCCACAGACCAAAGTCGCCGCCGTCGCTACGACGCAGGTGCAGAAGTGGACTGGGGGTGGCAGGGTGCAGGGTGGCTGGCAGGTAGTGCGCAGCTAACTTGGCTGGATTAGTTGGCAAACTTCCAACGCGACGGGCATCCGTCTACTATTATTCAAAGCGCAACTTTCTTCCACGCTGTGGCGCGTCGGCAGCTCGACTTGTTTACGTCAGTTCCGTTGCAGTTTGTTGACGTCAGTTCCGTTGCGAGTAATCCCAGAGGGCCTCGCGCGCATCGGAGGCTTCTGGCGCTTCTGGCTCAATCAGCGGTCGTCATTCCAAGAAATATAATAATCCGATCTCCATCCCTTTACATGAATAGCATTTTTAGGTATAGTGCGGTCCCGGGAAGCTTGTCCGGGGCTTATTTCGGCAACTTCAGATATCGGTTCAGCATCCCTTTAACGTTCCGTCCAGGCGGAAGAGAAACGCGCCACTGAGGCCATAGAGATCATATACTAACTCTAGAGGAAAAGGTCCGCCATTTTCCCATGCATTCTGGCTGCCGCAAGCGGCGGAGCATGCAGGCAGACCCTCGGGGTCCCACACATGGTTACCATGGCAACCGAAGCCCCGCTGTCCCCGATCACCAGGGGGGTAAAGGTGGGTGAGGAGGAGTGGCAAATCCCGTGCGCCGACATCCTGCGTCCCGAGTGAAAGATCGCGAAAAAGAGCGACTGAACATGGATGGATGGATGGATGGATGGATGGATATTGGCTATTCCCTTTATAACGGGCGGTAGCTTGCGCCACCTAGCCTTAGATTATTAATTAAGAAATTTGTTTTTCCTTTTTTCTTCTATTCTTTTTTCCCTTTACCTCTCTGCAACTATCACCGGGCAGGTAGAGTACTTTCCAGGAAGACCTTTGGGGGATCGGGCAAAAAAAAAATTAAACTCCGCCCCCCGCCTCCTCCCCCGGGCGAGGGAGTCGCCAATTTTCCTCTGGTCAACCTCGGCGGTGTTCCTCCTTAAACCACACCCACTGGGGGGCAGGTGTGAGACTTTGGGCCAGAGCCACGCGGGAGGGAGTCCCAATATTCCTCTGTCCCTCCTGACCCCCAGCTGTGCTAATTGTTCGTCCTTGTTTCATTTTCCCTAGACTGTATCCACCAGTTTTCCAATCTCCTTTTTGTGATGGTAACCCTTTTTTTCTCCATTCTTCCATCCTCGTCCGCAAAACCGAGCGCCCCCGTCAAATCCGCCGACCCCTCCGGGACAGCAGGACGAAGCCTCGTACATTCTAAAACAAGATGTTCCATTGTTTCGTTCTCATTTTGACAAATGGCACATAATGTGTCCATTTTCTCGAATTTAGCCCTATACGTTTTGGTTCTTAAAACCCCCGTTCTAGCCTCAAAAAGTAGGGAACTACCCCGTGAGTTATCAAAAACCTGTTCTTTTCTTATTTCCTGCTTATGTGACCTATAAATTGTTAAAGCTGATTTTCCTTGCATCCTACCACTCCACATTTTCCGTTCGGCTTCTTTTACGCCCTTTTTTATCGTTGTGTTCTGCTCAGTCTCCTCCCTAGATGACAGATATTTAAATTTTAGTTTTCTCGTTCGGTTCGTCCATTTTGTATTCAAACTCTTCATGTATAAATACTTGTACACCTTCCTCGCCCATCGTACGTCCTCCATTTTTGTTAGTCTTTGATCGAATTTCAATTTGCTGGTAGCCTCTCTACTCTCAAAAGACGACCAGCCCATGTCCCCTTGTACCCCTTCATTTGGCGTGTTCCCATGCGCACCTAGTGCCAACCTGCCTACACTTCTCTGTCTGACCTCTAATCCTGTCTGAACCTCTGATCGCAGGCACAACACTGCATTACCAAAAGACAAACCTGGCACCATGACTCCTTTCCAAATGCCTCGAACTACTTCATATCTATTATAATTCCATAGTGCTCTATGCTTCATAATAGCCGAATTTCTTTTCCCCTTTTTTATTATATTTTCCTCATGTTCCTCTAAATATTTCTTTCCCTGTTTCATCCAGACCCCCAAATATTTGTACTTATCTACATAGTCTATTTCAAAGTTCTGAATTCTCAGCGGCTCCCCCTTTTCGTCATTAAAAACCATCACTCCAGATTTTTCTCTACAGAAATTCAGACCAAGCTTGTCGCCCTCTCCTCCACATATCCCAATTAGTTTGTCCAGTATTTCCCGGCTATCTGCTATAAGTAAGATGTCGTCTGCATACATCAGTCCAGGTATGACTTGGTTTACTTTACTCCCTCCCTCCATATACGTCAGATCAAATCCCAAGTTGCTCTGCTCTAACCTGTTTTCCAATTCACTCAGGTATACCATGAAGAGCAGTGGTGACAGGGGACAACCCTGTCTAAGCCCTCTTTTTATTGCTGCTGGTCTTGTAGTTTCTGCCTCCCACCTTATAACCACCTCATTATTTGTATACACTTCTTGCAAGAATCTAATCAAATGTGCATCTAGCTCATACCTCCTCAGCAGTTCCCAGAGTTTTTCCTGACTCACATTGTCGTATGCCCCCTTGATATCTAAAAATGCTACCCATAATGGTCTATGGTTTGTCGCTGCAATTTCTATGCACTGGGTGGCTATAAATAAGTTATCTTCAAGCCTTCTATCCCTTCGGAAACCATTTTGGAGCTCACCCAGAATCTGCGTGCTTTCTGCCCACTCTTCCATTCTTCTCTTTACTATCTGCATAGCTAGCCTGTATATGACCGAAGTTACTGTTATTGGGCGATATGATTTAATACTATCTTTATTACCTTTGCCTTTATATATTAGTCTCATCTTGCTTAGTTTCCAATCATTGGGTACGTCCCCCCCTTTAATTATTTGGTCTATCACCTGTTTTAGCTTTAATTTGCTTGCTTTACCTAGGGCCTTTATTAGTCTGATTGGAATGTCATCTGGACCTGTTGCTGTTCCTGCTGGAATCTTACTTTCCGCTCTGTCCCATTCTCCTATAGTAGTTCCCATTGTTTCGGATCTCTCTTCCTCCTGCACGTTACCGTAATTGGTGTTCTCCAGTTTTTCATTTGGTTCCAACTCCGAAAAAGCTTCTTCAATTGTCCTCCTGATGTATTCTCGAGCCTCTTTCCCCTCAACCTTTATCCCTTCCTGCGTGGTGAGTGAGTGCTGGCACGACTCCGTCTTTTTTCCCTGTGCCTTAATGTGCTCCCAAAACCTTTTTGCTGCGTTTCTGTCGTTCTGATTTATCTCCATCATCCACTGAACCCCTGCGCTGCCAATTTTGGTCTGTATTAGAGCTGATGCCTCCCTTTTTCTATTCAGAAAATTTTCCCATTTTGCTGCTACTTCGTCCGGGGTTGCTCCTCTTTTCTTTGCCCACCTATGTTCTCGAGATGCCTCTTGACGTCGTGATATGGCTGTCTTAACCTCTTTATCCCACCAGATTTTAGGTTTGTGCTTTTTCCCTCTCTTTCCTCTTCGCCTACCTCGGTACTTTTCCAACTCAGTCTTAAAAATGCCCACTAAATCCTCATATGACCACTCTCTTTCCGGTTGGTTGGATATTATGTTCTCAATATTTTTGGATACTTCTTGTAACTGATCTTCGTTTAGAGTCGATTTACCTTCCTGTTCCTGAATTTTTAGCTCTGTTACTGATGCACCAAATTTGATTTTGATTCTTCTGTGGTCACTCCCTAAGCTGTTTATGCCTTCTTCGTCTATTTCCATACTCCCTAGCCTGTTATACAGCTTTGGGGACATGAGGCAGTAGTCTATTGTTGAGTGAGAGGCGTTTCTCTCCCACGTGATTTTTCCATCACATTTTACTTGAGCATTAACTAGTACTAGATCCAGCACATCACAGAACTCTTGCAACATTCTCCCTGTTGTGTCTGTGTGCCCATCAAAATCTTCTAAATGGGCCTTCATATCTCCCATGATAATTATTTCCCTATTTAAACCAATTTCTCTGACATCCCTCGCTATGCATGACAAGTGCTGTGCATTTTCTTCTTTTGAATCCCTTCCCGTTTTCAAGTAGACAAATCCAAGTAGTGTGTTCAAATCCGTTATCTGTCCTATCAACCATAGGTGTTCCCTGCATCCCTCATTCACCCTTTCCCAGTCTTCCCCTTTGATCAATACTCCTACCCCTCCTCCCTTTCGTTCTCCGCTACTCCTGTTGCATCCCAACCAAAAATAATCCGCTATGTATGGTGGCTCCTCCATATCCCTAAGGTGGGTCTCCGCCAATCCATACACCTGAAAATTTTCCGCCACCAACTGCTTCTCAAGCTCTTCCCATTTTAGTCTCTTTCTACCTCCCTGCATGTTTATAAAACCAATATTAAGCTGTTTCTTTCTCTTCTTCTTTCTATTCCTGCGAGGCCTCCTCCTGTCCTCCCTGTCCCCACCTCCCAGCTCTAAATCCGGATCCCTCTCCTCTCCAGGACTTCGCAGGCTCCCAAAAAAGCCCTTGCCCTGCAGCCCATTCTTCGTCCCACCCGTCTTCCTGTGAGCTCGCCATAATGGATCCCATCCCTTTGGAAAGTGGGGACCGGACTCCTTTGGCGGACTTCCCTGTTGATGTCCATGACCTCGTATCTGTGTTGAAATCTTAGTGCCTCAATCACATTATTGGCTTCCCTTACCTCCCTCTCTGTCTGTTCGGTCTGCCCCCTGATCTCTGGGATGGTGCACAGCACGATGTGCACATTCTCTTTCACTTTTCTGAGTTGTCGGACTCCCTCTCTAATGTGCGCGCCCAGATCCCCTCCTCCCCTGTTCAGTACATCGTTTAGCCCCGCGTGCACCATGACTAGGCTCTCTGCCGTCTTATTTTCTTGCAGTATAGCCGCTGCACTTTCCATTACCTCCTTCATTCTCTTTCCCGGGCGGGTCACTACTTTCACCCTCTCGTCGTCCTCCACCTTGCTCCTTATCCCCTCCCTGCACCTGGCCACATTGGAGCTGCCTATCACGATCACCTGGCCCCCCGGTCCAGCCGCCTTTCCCTTCGCTGCCGGTCGAGTGTTCCTTGGAACCTCATCGCCTCCTGTATTCGGTCGCTGTAGAGCCGCACTGTATGAGAATTCATCTACCCTGGCTGCCTGCCCACTCTTGTCCGCTGTCCCTCTCTCTTTTCTCTGCAGTTCCTCTTCAGCTCCCTCCTGCACCCACCGAGCCTCCATCTCCCTCAATTCCCGCTCCACCTCCTCTATTTCCATACTCAGTTTGGCCTGCAGCTCCTTTATGTCCTCCTCCTCACTCGGCTTCCCCACCTGAGTCATCATCTCTCGCAGCTCTTTTTCCCGGGCCACTCTCATCTCCCTCTCCTCTCGTTCTCTTCGGTTCGCATCATTCAGTCGGGTCTCCCAGCTTTTTTGCAGTGTCTCTTGCACCTCCTTGGCCTTTGCCACAGTCTGCTTCAGCTCCCCCAACTGAGTCTCTAGCTGCCACTCCGTTGCCTCGTGCCTTTCTTTGTTCTCCCTCATCACCACTTCCATCTCCCCCAGCCTATCCGTCCACGTCTGTTCTAGTTCCACTCGCCTCTCCCTCTCCTCTCCCAGCTGCCTCTCCATGTCCCTCAGCTTCATCTCCCATTCCGTACTCAGCTTTTCTCTCATGTGCACCTCTTCCCTCAAAGCCCCCTCCATCTCCTCCCGCTTTGCCCTCTCTACAGCGAACTCTCCTGCCCCCGCCTCCAGCCTCTCCAGTCTCTCGCGTTCCGCCGCGAGCTCCCTCCTCGTCCCCTCGAGCATCCCGCACACCGCGTCCACTTTTTCGCACATCCTGCACCGGAACTCTTTGTCTTTCGCCTCCTCGATGCTGGCGAAAGGCGTTTCTTCAAGGAAGCACCAGCGTGCACACCCGCCGCATTCGACGTCCGGCATTTCCATCCTTTCCATCCCTGCCTTCAAACGTCGCGTCCCGCCAGACGCTTGAAAAGCGCCTAACAACACGTGACCCGCGTCTTGGTGTGAACCACGTGTTGCGCAGCGTTTCCCCTTTCTCTACCGCTACGCTGAAACGTATAATAAACTAGATTAAAACTAGAAAGAATATTCTTCTACACTAGTCCATGCACGCTAGAGCAAAGAATAATCGATGGGTAAACCAAAAAAAATACTTAGCTACGCAGCTGCTCGGAACCTGTGGACTCCATCCTGCGTAATTGTGTTCCTGGGGCGCGGCCACCCGCGGAGCCGGTTATCTGGTTTAGTTTAGTGTTGACGGGGGGCCGTACATCTGCGCGCTATGCAAAAAGAAAGCTTAGAAAGGAACGCGAATACCTTTCCACCGGTAAGTTCGTGGATTGTTGAAGTTCATGAAACTGCTCTGATGATATAATTATATTCGTGAAATCGAACGCTGTCGACGAAACTTCGCAGAACAAATGGTATGGGACTCCCTTTCCGGAGGTGCGATCGGGGACAGCGGGGCTTCGGTTGCCATGGTAACCATGTGTGGGACCCCGAGGGTCTGCCTGCATGCTCCGCCGCTTGCGGCAGCCAGAATGCATGGGAAAATGGCGGACCTTTTCCTCTAGAGTTAGTATATGATCTCTATGCCGATCACACCTCCGGAAAGGGAGTCCCATACAATTTGTTCTGCGAAGTTTCGTCGACAGCATTCGATTTCACGAACTTCAACGATCCACGAACTTACCGGTGGAAAGGTATTCGCGTTCCTTTCGAAGCTTTCTTTTTGCATAGCGCGCAGATGTACGGCCCTCCGTCAACACTAAACTAAACCAGATAATCAGCTCCGTGGGTGGCCACGCCCCAGGAATACGAAACCACGCAACCACCAGATTTCCGAGATTTCGACAGAAGGGAAGTTAATGGAGCGTAATGAGTATATTGCTTTTTATAAGCGTTAGAATTGCTCAGAATTTAGTTTACAACGTTAAATTATCACTGTTTATATTGCTGAGAGTTTTCAGTCTTCGCGATTACCATTGCGACTGTCGTCCTTCAGCTGGCAACATTGGTTTCTTTCTCTCGTGTTCTGTCGCGTTCTTTCGCGATCTTTCACTCGGGACCCAGGATGTCGGCGCACGGGATTTGCCACTCCTCCTCACTCACCTTTACCCCCCTGACTGAGGCTCCGTCCAGCAGGCACGGGGGTTGATCCCTATTAGCCCCGTGCGCGACCGAAAGCGTCGCTGTGGTAGGCCTTCCACGATTGGCCGAACGCTGACTATGACGTCGGAAAGGGGATTTATCATTGACGGAAATAAGAGGAATGAAAGAACTTTAATTTTGACGGTGTTGGTAGTGTTCCTTTGAGAGCGCAATGATTTCAAGCTTCCACCATGCTAATAACAAACACCATCGAACTTGTTGTTTGCAAGGTAATGACGTCACAAGGGGGAACCACAGGAGGGCGCCACCGAAACATCTCGCCGCTAATATGCTCCACCCCCTACCCATTTAATAATAATGTATAATAATAACTTTATTCACCATATCACATATGGTGGGAGCTGGAGAAAAAAGCTGACAAAGCAGCTTGACGGGTCTCCAGCCCCCTCAACAGGTACACAACGGGGGCTAAGTTTCATATAAGCATTCCGGAGTAACAACTGGCAAAGTTCATATGTTAATTTTAATTTAATCTTTTCTAAGTTAAATTCACTTGTTCCATCAATCATAACACTTATACTGCTTCATTGAAAACAATTTGTCCAACCTCTGCACACCACAGCGGAAGAGAAACGCGCCACTGAGGCTCCGTTTAGCGTACGCGGGGGTTGATCCCTATTTGTTCCACCCCTGACCCATTTCCGGAGTAACAACTGGCAATGCTCCCATGTTAATTTTAATTTAGTTTTTTTTTTTCGAGTTAAATTCACTTGCTCCAGCAATCCTATAAAATTTCTACTGTTTCATGAAAAGCAGTTTGTCCAACCTCCGCAAACCACGCATCTCCGGCCTTTATTAAATCATATAGACCTTTGCAAAAAGAGCTTTCTGGCCGCCGCCATTTTGCGAATCGAGCGACCCCTATCAGCCAGAAGTTTCTGCCACCCGCCTGAGCTGTGGAAGCCCGGTCAGCGTGACTCCCCACCTGCATTGTGCATTCGAAGTTCGCCGACTTTTCATGGAAGTTTTTACTCCATTTGCCTGTTTTGTATGCTTACTCCTTGTGGGTTATCTTCCACTGTGAGAAGGCTCGTATCCTGCTCGGCCTTCGCGGGAAACGGACGAAGAGAGCGAACGGCAAGCAGCCCGCTACGCGGGCAGTTCGACGTTCTTTGAGGATTATTTCCGTTGAGATAATCTCCAAAAAACCTTCCCGGCTATGTTCCCGGTTTTCGCGAAAAAGAGCTGATAGGGTCGGGTCCGGGGTGTGGGTGCGGTATAGACACGTTTGTTCATTTGCTTTGAAGCTGTGCAAAAGAGCAGCTCTCTTCTGCATGTGCCCCAAAACACGCCAGATTCCGTCCGATCGTCCTGAAGTGACTATCGTCGACACTGTAAATTGCGTATGCTGTGTTATTTGAGACTTTTCTCAAATCCTGTTCGGATAACGTGGCACCGTGGGGTACGTACAATATATGTTGTTCGATTGATGAGACTCGTTGAATTTCATGTTGTGGGCGGGGAATATCCATGCATATCCTGTGTGGTCAAATATTTTCGACGGTTAATAAGACCTTTGTAGATTGACACGGCTGAGTGTATGGTGCCGTAAAGAGGTGAACATAAAATGAAACAAACATTACAGTTGCATTTGTACTGTCGCACACAGTGTCACCAAAACAGCTGTGGTTTCTTTTTGTTACCAAAACTAGTACAATGCATTCTTAAAAACCCTGAGAAATTCTATTCGCCATAGAACACAAAATAAAAAAATAGAACGCGGCAATTTAGCCTCCACCAGCGTCCGGAAGTGCGCCTGCGCAGGCTGCCACAGCTCACTGACTAGAAAACCCACAGCCCAGCGCAGTCGGGCAACACTGACTTACCCTCTCAAAACCAGGGACGCGCTCTGTGAATCGCTTTGTTCGAGACTGCCGCTCTCTACTGCGCCCTCGGGACGGAACAAACCGGGCTCTACAAGGGTTGCTGTCATTCCGTCTGGACGGAACCCTACTGCGTCTGTTGCTGCTCTGTCTGCAGGGAACTCTAGACACTCCGTCCCCCCCCCCCCCCAAAAAAAAAAAAAAAAAAAAAAAAGAAACTTCGTTGGAGACAAGCAAATGCTTGCAAACTCTTATATGAAAGGCAACATTAAGAGCTGAACAAGCGACTTACGGAGTAACTGAACAGAACTGAAAGACGAGCGTGTAAGCGCCAAAGTTATATAAAGAAAATAAAGAAAAAGACGGACACTGCGATTTCGCAGAAAGCACAGCCCTCATTTAAAAAAAGGATTCCGTCGTACAGTTGATCGCTTAAAAAGCCATCTAAAATGCCATTAAGGTTTATTGTGCGGGTGAGATCTTTGTCCATGCAGAAGTGCAACGTCCCTTGATTGACCTCAATACGTTTTTATGCGACGAAGACAGAAAACGATCTTTGTGACGTGCATGATTTGACAGGAATGGTTAATGCAATTTTAACCAGCTTAGCCATTTCTTGTAAATATATCAGCTTGAACTTTAGAATTAAACTAGAATACGAAATATCGGTAGTGACCTTTATTAGTGGAATAGGGTAATTTATATAATAGGTTTTTCGTGCTCTACTTGGGACTCTAAATGAAGGAGCAAACGCGCAAGGAAGAAGTTTACACTAACACATCGTTGGTAGTCAGCTGTGTCCTATCCTGTCCTTTCTTTCTTCGTGTTCTAGTTTAATTCGAAAGTTCAAGCTGATATATTTACAAGTATGTACCCACAAGCGCAACTTTTAACCGTTAGCCATTTCTGGCAAGAGGGCCCTTAACTCTTCGCCGTTAGCGCTCGACGTATACCTCTACAACATCCTGAAACCTGCTGATCAGTATACTATATTCCGTTGCTTCGCAATAACAATGAGCATATGGCGGTGCAGCTCAAGGCGTACAGGCTCAAGATCTGTTCCGTAAAACTCACAGAGCTGCCTCAGCTGTCTTCTTCACCTGTTACAAAGCGCTCAATGTGAGCCGCATGCTTCGCTCGATGTGGCTATGTCACACCGAGTGCGGATACCGTTCGTCTAGCGAGGAGTGTACCGCGTCAACTGCCTCATAGAACCGCTGTCGATACATGTCCTCAAAGGACGGGTGTACATGACTTGCGGATCCGTTATTATATCGGCGCGGAGTTTTTATTTCTCTTTGCGCTGGAGCAGATGGTTCGTCATCGTCAAGCTCAGCTGCCCCTGCACATGTCTCGTTTCAAAACGGAGAAAATCCTTTCCTTGTAGTTGATTGAAACTCCCCCTAACGGCTGTTATTAATGCGAAAGCATTAACTGTCTCATGGAGCGAGCTGACGTCATCAGCTTTGAAGCGCGAAAACGGCTCCTAGTCTCCGCCGCCATCCCAATAGGAGCGAGTCGCCTTCGGTTCCATTGGCTTGCGCGCGTCGACGGGGCTGGCCGTTGCGCCATGGTGTGATGATGTGAACGGGACATAGAAGAAAAGGGAGACAACATGGCAGATGTGACGGTTCAGGCAAGCTCGTGCAGTGCGTTTTTGGTGTTGGACACAGAAGGAACGAACACAGCTCAGCGCTGTGGGCCCCACAGCCAAGTAATGTCCCGGACGGACGTCTGAGGCCCGTGGGGGCACCAACCAGGCTTGCCGGGGAACCACCGCCGGCACCGAATATCGAGCCCTCGCCATCCGGAAAACGCCTAGGGCATCCGAGGTTCCGACAACACCAGAATTCAGAAGTGCTGCGGCGAGTGAGCAGAACACCCCAGACTTGACTTTGTGTATATATTTTTCGTGGTGACAATAACGTTATTATTCCGATTCTTTTCAAACAATATATTTTTCCTCACATCCACCGTGTCGGAATCCCGAGTCTATACCTCTTACCATCACACATGGCCTCCGATATCCCGAAGCGGGCGCGCGCTAGTACGCAGCAGACGACAAAGGGAGCGGACGAGCGGCTTGCATGCTTTCGCACTCATAACTCATAAATGCTTAGGTTTACCTCGAGCTTTTATTTTCTCAGCTCATTTAAATATCAGCGTTGGCTTCTGCAATGCGGTATTTACAGTTTCCAACCACGGAAATATTAGGAAAAACAGTTTCAGTGTGAAATATGAGCCGAATTTCGACAGCACCTTCAGAAATCCGATTGTCTTTGCCCCAGCGTCACTCCGCTCCTCAGATGATAAATGGTTGAAAAATACAATCAGCTCCCTATAATTAAGGACTGACCGGAAAGAAGCAGCCATGAGGGTCCACCTTGTGGTACAAAATTTTCTCAAATTTATATTTTCGTCTTCCTGTTGCAGCGCCCGAAACAGGGTGTAGGAAAAAATGTCCCCGGAAAAAATGGCCCCGGAAAAAAGGGCCCCGGAAAAAAAGTCCCCGGACAAAATGTCCCCGGAAAAAAAGGCCCCAGGTGGAAAGTAGGAAAAAATGTCCCCAAAGGATTTTCTATCTCTGGGTTTCCCTGATCCCCATGGCCTTCGGGCGGTCCGGTCATATGTCCTTGGGAAAAAAGGCACCGTGTGGCAAGTAGGAAAAAACGGCCCCAACAAATAAGGAAATATACAATTCCGCAAAGTACTTACACATCGCGACACTGTTAGCGCGAACACGACATCGGCGTATTTTCACATTTTACTTAGAAAGAGTATTAGTGGGAACGAAATTTTACCGTCGGCATAATATCCACAAATAAGCACTCTCAGTGCCTATAATAACTAACCTTTCGTTTCTATAAGAAAAAGATAAAAAAAAAGCTAACGATCGCTTGTTTGTGTTAAGTGTCGCGCTTTTTACCTATTTGGAAATGGTACACAAGTACCTCTCAAATTCTCCAACCACAATAATTTGGTTTTGGCTAAAAGTGTTATAAATGTTTATTTCACAATGGAAAGCAAACAAAAACGTCGCGCTCTTTACCTATTTGTCAATGGTACACAACTACTTTTCAAATTTCCCAAACACAATAATTTGGTTTTGGCTAGAAGTGCTATAAATATTTATTTCACAATGAAAAAGAAAGAAAAAAACAGTTGAGATGCAATGCGGATCAAGCGGATCGTACGGCAGTGGAACAAATGTCCCTTTGGGGCCATTTTTTTCTACTTTCCACCTGGGGCCTTTTTTTCCGGGGACATATTTTCCGGGGACTTTTTTTCCGGGGACATTTTTTCCGGGGACATTTCTTCCGGAACCCCCCGAAACAAACCGACACGCTTTGGGAAGGACGTCACAAAGCTTATGGGATCAGTTATCATTCTCAAGAAGTCACGACACATGTTCACGTTGTGGCTCAAGTCCTGTAATCCAAGATTAAGGATATGCGTATAGTATACAGTGCATGTACAGAGCTCGAGGTTCTTCCTGCTGCATGAGCGCTTGGAGCCCATTGTGCTAGCCCCACATGTTTGCGGAACCATCGTAACATTGCCCACGGCACATGTCAATCGGCAAGCTAAAACGGCAGAGTGTGCACTTGAGAGTGGCAAAGAGTGTGGTCGCTTTCGTGTCTGTTGCGTTATAAAAACCACTAAATAACTCCTGTAACTCGAAGTTATCTTTAACAATTCTATAGAAATCGATACCTGCTCTTTGACCGACATATCCGTTGTCTCATCCACTATCACGGCAAAATGCCCTGCTTAGCGGACTTTGCTTATTTATCAATGAGCAAAAAACATCGTGAGCCATCATTTCTAACAGTTCGTTAAAAATTTCAGGAGAAAGCCATTTGTACCCAGATTCGCAAAGCCAAGATTGCAGCTCTGGTATGTCATTTGCGTGTAGTTCCAGGAGCTGCCTTACGTTGCTTTCTGTATTATCATGGCCACGTACCGCATGCCGCTGTTTTCTTCTTCATCACTGACTAGCAATATCATTTCCCCATTCTAGGTCTATGCCAAGCACATAATCTTTCAAATGTGTTGGCAGCTTGGTACTTCGGCCACGTGCTCTTGGACCGCCGAGTTGGCCTGGATGTCCGTAATGTCGGTCCATGGTGCCCATGGTGCATGGGCGTACCAACCGGGGGGGCAAGGGGGGTGCTTGCCTCCCCAGTTCTCAGAGTGTAGGGGGGGGGGGGGGGGGGCAAGGCATGTGTTTTACCCCCCCTGAAACAGCCGCCACTGGGCAGGGCAAACACTGGCCGGCGGCGACCAAGGAATACCAAGGGCACCGCCCCCTGACCCGCGGGAGCATATTTTTAACGCGTAGGCGATACAAACCTTACAATGGCGTTCACGCCGGATTGGCTGGTTCGTGGAGATAATCGCTGCCGACGTCAACATAGTCAGCGGTTACAATGTGAGTTTCCGAAGCGGTAGCGCAACTTAGTTGTAAGATGTCTGCGTCACACATAAGCAGACCCGGGTTCTATCCATGGTGTGGGCTTACTTCTTTTCTTTCTTTTTTTTTTGCCTCGAACATTTTGTTTTTTCGAGGCATTTGGTGGTATTTACGACATTTCTTTTCTACGGTTAACACTGAAAGAAACAAATGTTGTCGACGAAACATCGCTGAACTAAATCGTATGGGACTTTATTTACGGATGCGCATGGGGGACAGCGGGGCTTGGGCTGCCGGCTGCAAAGCGGCGTGTACGGGGGTAGAAGGGGGGGGGGGGGGGGCTAAGTGGTTTAATAGTTTTGTAATTAGCAGCCGCGCACTGTCGCCGCGAAGCGGCGTGAACGCAGGCCGGGGGGTAACGCGCTTCGAGTGATACACGCGCCGTCCGAATCCGAAATTTAAGTTCCCGCGCGTTGCCGAGCAGCCAATCCGGTGTGAGCGTCGTTGCAAGGGGGTCATCACCTGCGCCCTAAAAGTTAGTGATGGACCGAATCTGCCGAACTTCAGATTAGGCAAAGTTCCGCACATGCCGAAATTTAGAAGGAAATTTCGGCAAAGATTCGGCAAAAATTCTGCAAATGTTTGCGCACGCCCAGACGCGACGGGGCCAGGAATCGCAAATGGACGCCGCGCAGTCGCGCGGTTACCATCGCACAGTTTAGTACATCCAGCGGTTATGGCGAGGTGTGGAGTAGGCGGCACGGTAACTGTGCGTTTGAGATCTTTTCCGAGTGTGGTTCTCTTCAATATTGTCTGCCTCAAGAACAGAAGATTGACCAGTAACTTACGCAGTCCACTGCGCAAGTGACAAATGATGCGGTGCATTCTGGATAACGTGATTTTCATTTGACCTTTCCATTGATGCAATGAGGTAGTTGAAACATTGACTGACAATTGACAATTACACTCAGTGTGGGCAGCCCACTGCCGTCAAACGGGGCAGAGTCACGAGAGCTTGCCAGGATGTATGGGATGCAGCTGGCATCCTCGTAATAATGTGATATATGTTTTCCCCCTTCTTTTCTTTCATGTGGTGGCGGGTTGGCAGGCGCTCTGCGCAAGGGTTTTTCACCTATCTGCCTCGCCCCGCACACCACCACATGGGCCCCTTCCAGTTTGTGCAAATAAAATTATTATTAATATTATTATTATTATCATTAATTATTATAACAATCCTATTTTCGGCTTCACAAGTAGTTTGTGCCAAAACAGAATAATATTACTTTTTAGTTCGCGTTATTTCGCGATTTTCATGTATCTGCATAAAACTAAACACATAACTATCTATCATGCTCGACGTTGCACATCCGACATTCCTAACTCTCCCCATCTTCCTAAACGTCCGTGTGTGTCCTAACACCAGAAACCGAAATTTTAAAGGTTAAAAACGGCACGTTGCGAATATGGAACGCACACTTTCATGCAAAGCTGACATCAAGTGACTCAATTCGAAAACCATGCATATTTACAATATTGTTATCTCTTCTGGTGAAGGCTCAGCAACCGTTGCATTTTTATTTTCGCGCACGAAACGGCGACTCTTAGAGAAAGTAAGAACGCAGCGTTATTGTCTTTATTTTAACAATGTAAACCCACTTGCAGGCGTGCGCTGAAGAAGTCTCAAAATCAAAACTCTCGTAGCGTGATTCATGACTGCGCCGGCTACTACCCAACCTCGTTGTCAGCCACTTTCTGGAAGCAGACACTAAAATTGCAGGTAAACACACAAAAATGATATCGATACAATTATCTTGCAGAATAACACCTTATTTAGTAATAACTGTGTCAATAGGCACTTTCATGTTGTATTTAAGTTAAGAAAAAAAAAGCGTAAACCATTTTTCGTGAGAAAAAAAACTAAATATCAACGTGACAGTGTATTTTTGCCGGATCTTTAGAAAAGTTCAGCAAAAGTCCGGAGCAACACTAGTAAAAATATGCGATCCGGGGGGGGGGGGGGGGGGGGGGGGGTTGGTTTGCCCCCCCACTCAAAAACAAGTTGATACGCCACTGCCATGGTGGTTCTGTCGTTGAAATGTACCTCCAACTCTCTCGTGACTGCTGTGTCTTCGTTTCATTGCGCTTGCGTTTCGACGTTTGTGTATATTAGGAACCGAGATGTTCTATCTTTCTTGTCGGGTTGACGGTGGCGTATATGGTCCATATGTCGACGCTATAGTTTCCCATCCTCTGTTCTATTTGAAGAGGGTCGAACACTTAACTGTTTCCTAATTGTTGCTGGAACCCACGCCAGGCCTCCATTGAAATTTTTTACGTTGACGGGTTGCCCTGCATAATATTGAGCTGTTACTCTGTGTCTCGGAATTTACCGTTTTCTGCTTGGGTGTCACTCCTTCATGCGATCCATTGGTGTGGTTATCTGCCGGCCGAACATTGCTTCGGCGGGGTTTTTCCCCGTATTAAACGAAACCATCGTGTGTTGTCGAAATAGGAACCTCGCGATGCGGCACTGAACTGTACCTTCGGTAAACTTGAGTGCTCTCTTCGTTTTGCCCACCACGTTCCGCTTGGCCGTCAGTTACCGGATGGTATGGTGCGCTGGTGTAATGTTGGACACCGTTTTTCGTTAAAAGACTAATTCATTTCGTGTGAAACCTAATTCAGTGCGTTGTCAGAGAATAAAGGGCGATTCACCCACTTGCGTTGAGCCCGACCGAGCGCGCGGGTTGCTATGGCAACAGCTGCGTCGGCTCTAACAAAACGGGGTAAAAACCGGTTTTGTTAAAGCCGACGCAGCTGGTGTAAGGCACGACCACATTGGCGCCGCGCCGCGACGTACAGCGCCGCAGAGCCAACCGCTCCTCGCGCGGTTCAGAGCTCGCCGCTCCTCGCCGCAGAAGATAGGAGCCAATGGGAGGTGGCGTAGATAGTGACGTTGCGATGGCATGGCAACGCTCAAGCCGGTCCTCCGCGCGTCTTTCACGTCCGAAGGACGTAGCGTGGTTTCGTGTCGAGCTGCTATCCCTATTTCCCCCCGATGCCTTCCCCAACGGAGCGGTTCCTTGAAACTGTGCGACTGTTCCCCTTTTTATATGACAAGACGCAGCCAGACTACCTAGATAATGACGCTAAGAGCAACCGCTGGGAAATTATAGGAGGGGAATTCGGAATTACAAGTGAGTTTCTCTGTGGCACTTGCTGCATGTCGTCCGTATTGTGACGGATGTCGTGTTGCTTTCGTGACACTTTCGAAAGTAGCCTTCGTCTCTGGCGCGTCGCCGGGGCAGCATAAGCAATGACCGTCCTTCGGTGTTGCGGTAGAACCAACTCGGCCGGACCCAAAACCTGTGCCTCCTTCCCTTCAGAGCGCGGCGACGTCGCAAGATCAACGAGCAGGGTAGGATAATCACATACACGCTGATCACCAGGTCATCATGGATACCTAAGATGTAGGCAGCGAGTGCGGTTTTGATGCTGATATATGCGAAAGATGAGAGCCGAAACGGATGTATCTAACGAGGAGCAGACGACGAAAGAGCGGGAAATCCGACGGGAGGCGCGCGCGCGATCGCGAGAGCCAGTGCTGTCACGTGACGCCCGCAAAACGGAGGCCACTGGGACTCCTCGCGTTTAGACGGGACGCCTTTTTAGGAGGTCGATACGGGGCAGAGCAAAAAAGCAGAGTATTAGTTTGACGTCTGTGACGTCATGCCCGGTTTTCGTCAAAATATAGCTATTTGTACCTATTTTGTTACCTTGACATCTTCACCCCTTCACTTTGCGCACTCCTCCGGAGTGTGCTCCCAGCTCGTTCCTCCGGAGTCAACACAACTGTCATAGTTAGTAAAAGACGGCCCGTGCCAGCCGTTTGAAAAGCGACGTAGATGACAACACATTGCCGCGGCGTTTTTTGCGGCCTCAGAGATGCAGGAGCGAGCCGACGTTAAAAGTTTTAACTACGAGAGTGGCAACAAGAGCCACGTAAATACCTATGCACACTCGGAGCGGACGCGCGCGTTTGATTGAAGTGCTTTGGGATCGATCTTTTACGATTACCACTTGATACTGACGTGACACTCGGCAAAGAAAGGTGGGACCGGCATTGCGTAGCTCCCACAAACTGTTATAGCTCGATAGTGACGTAGAGTCGTGTCAAAATAAAAATGACATACTAATAACAAAGTGTACGTACATACCGTGTTGCGAAGGTAATCCATACGGTGTTTATTTGAGCTCCATATCACACAAAACAAGGAGATAGAATCGATGAGAGTCCCTTTTCGACGACAGCGTTCACCCCCGCTGCCTCGGAAAACAAGGAGATGACAAGGGGAAGAGATTGACCTCATAACCTAAAATTGAGGTCAGCGATCAAACTATAATACGGGAAGGGTCCACAGGGTTGCGCGGGCGCGTGTTCCATTCAGCCCGGTCGTGGGCAGACGGTCTTGGCCAAGGACCGTCGGAGCAACGCTGCGCCGAGTCAGAGTGCCGCTGTTGCCGTTGTAGCTTTTCCCGGGTGTTTGTGGGTCCTGCGTTCGTGTTCGTCGTGGCCGGTTTCAAGTATTTCCTTATTTTTTCTTGATGCTTGAAATCGGGACCCTCGAGAAGAGCACGTAGAAAAATAAATGTCCGTTGGTCGTTGCAACCAAGTAACTGAGCGACGTTGTCGGTCATGTTGATTTGATTGTAGAAAGACGATTCCGGAGCTGTTGTCATACATACATTTTTGGCGTAAGATCGTTTTGTGAATCTAGCCTCTGTTCTTTAGCGCATGGCACTGCAACAATAACACACCGCAACCGCCGCCTCCCCCCGCCCCAACACTGGACACAAACAACCCGCAACAAACTCTCCGCAAAACGAAAAAAAAAATCATATATTTTTGCTTGTCTTTCTGTTTCCGGCAGTGACGTCACGGACGTCACTGCCCCGTATTGACCTCCGAAAAAGGCGTCCCCGTTGGGACGCCGGACGGCGGTGCCGCCCAGCGGCGCCGTTCACGCTAGTGTTGTCAGGCCTTAGCAACCCTCGCATTTGAAGGAACTCGACGCGATTGTGTGAATCGCGAAGACCGATCGTAACGCATCATGACGCGTGTCGACATCGTTGATTACATTGGTCTCACTTCGAGCCACTTAGTGTAAGCATTGGCGAATATAAGGCATGATAGTCCTTGGATTGGTTCACTGAAGTCTATGTAGATGGTCTCCCAAGGTCGAGTGGCAGGTGACCAGTCA